>QTSX02003130.1:0-83937 GCA_014839935.2 Entomophthora muscae
AATAACACAAAAAAACGCCATCTTGAATTAAATTTGAGATGGCGTTTTTGAAATGGCGTGTCCTACCCAATGGCGCACAATAGCAAAAGATCCAGCCAATCATATTAATTGGCGCACATGCATCAAAGAATTGTTGAATGGCCCTTTATGTCACAATATTTTCTTTATCACTTGGCTCCTGATTGGCTTAAAGTTTATCATTAAGGTTTTGAATTCAGATCAGTAACATCTTTATCTAAAAACAGTTAACCTATAATTTTCTAAATCAAATTTAGATGATTGCCAAATTGTTGTTAATATTTTCACAAGGGAATGTGTCAAGCGCCAAAAAAGATATGGTAATCAAGGAGACAATGCTAACATAAAGCAAACAACACATATTAAGATGTGCGTAAAACATATACACAATGGATAAAAAATGGGATATTGGAGTAATGTAAAAACAAAAGGGAATAAACAAAGAGGCAACAGTATCAAAATAATACAGAATTATTTGGGGCAAAAGCTATAAAAACATATGAAAAGGGTAGTAAAAAATCAATAAGAGAATTGGAGAAGCTTCTGAAAGATCTCAACTTGGCAATTGCCAAAATCAAAGAAATTGACCACAAGGTCAAAGCCAAAGTTAAGTCTGCCGTCCTTGACGGAGACAAAATAGACAAGGTGTCTGCAAAGCCCTAATGACAAAAATGCCAGACACCCCTGAGAAGACCATTGAGAGTTTTCTCAACATCCAGAAGACGGTGGTCAAGGGCCTGAAATTTAAGGCATACAATCTTTCTGTGCCGTCTGTCTGGGTTGACGTCCTGGAGATGTATGAACATCTCAAACCCACCAATTGTGCCAGAAAAGAGGATAAAGAACTGCCTGCACAACTGCTTGCGCCAAGAATGGCCAAGCCTGCTTAAGCAGCTGGCAAGGAAGAAACACATGAAGGTAACATAAAAAAATAAAATTAATAAAATTTTGCAAATACTTAGCTGTTTTTTAGAGAACATAGACAGTGAACTCCGCCAAGTCCTGGTCCTCTTTGTCTCTGCCACATTCTACGCCAACTATGCCACTCATGTGGCCAAGCAGCTGTATCTGTCCCCCTGTCTTGCGGGAGCTGGAGGCTTGCATCCACAGGTCCTTTCTAATGTTGCGGGAGTCATTGGCTGGGCTGACACATGGCAAGGAGACATCTTAGTGGGCAGTTACTGCCTACAAGGGCAACAGTGGCAAAATTGACTGTAGGGATGTAAAAGTGAGAATTCAAAAGTGAGAATCTAAAAGTGGCAAAGTCAACAATTTTAAAATTTCAAAATTAAATTAAAACAGCACATCTGAAATTAAATTTCATTGTGGTCATATAAAATACTTTTTATTCATTCTCTCAACTAAAAAAGTCAAGAAAAAGTAATTACTTTATTATAAAAAGCCATTTTGAAAATTTAAAAAGTGTCAACATGGCCACTTTTAGATTCTCACTTTTACATCCCTACAGTCAATTTTGCCACTGTTGCCCCTACAAGAATGCCCAACTGGTCAACCTGGACCCAGTTAACCTCAAGAGAGTTTACTGTGTAAACTCCATTGATCTTGTTTGGGACGTCCTGGCAACGCTCCCATTCAAGAATGTAATGGAGATGGGCTGGGCTCATGTGGCTGTTTGCTTCTGCTACCCCTTGGAGCACACCCTATCTTACCTTCTGGACAACTTTGGGTGCACAGTGGGTAAATTGACTGTTGCAGACGCAACAGCCGTCAAGAAAAGTAAGATCCTCCTGGCGGACTTTGGGCTAGCCTGGAGTGCAGATGAGACAGGGCTCCCCTTGGCAATGGATCTTTCCTTTGCAAAGACCAGGCACAAAAAGAAGATCAGTGTGGTTTTTAATAAATTATGTGAGTTTATGGAAGCCTTTGCTGGGCAAAGGCTTCACTTAGTGGTTTACCTTGGGTATCTCTTCTACTTTGGAATGGGCGCCAGCGTGGAGGATCTTGACAGGGACCTTCTAGGAATTGACAAGGCCTGGCTCTCACTTGACGGGAAGAAGGTCCCCCAGGTATGACTCAGTGGATCACATCATCCAGGACGCCCTGGTCCTGGCTGGTATCTACAGGTTTGCATTCCTGCCAGAAAAGCTGCTCCTCCATTTGCACCTAACCCTACTCCCCTTCATCAGCAGGTGGGAGTTTTTTAATAAGGGCATATCCACTGTCCACAGTGTGGTAGTGGAAGTTGTGTGCCACCTCCATTGCAGGGTGGGTGCATACAGAAGAACTCACTACATGCGTACTTAATAATTTCTCTCTTCCAATAAATTTTATTACAATTCATATTATTTTTATTATAATAAAATTTTCTAATTATTATTTTAGCAAACAGGATTTGCAGAATATATCCCAGAGAAGGTCTTAATAAAATCATTATAATATATTTCAATAAAATCTACTTCTGATTTGTACACATTACAATTAACTTTTTTATTATTATATTTATTTGCCAAAAGTGTCATTAATGTGTTCCCATAATCCAGTATCAAGCATTTGGGATACCCTTAGACAACACAATAAAAAATGATTATAAATAAATAAATTGCTAACCTTCATTGATTGTCCTACTGAATGTGATTGCGGGCTTGGAAACATCTAAATATAAAATGTTAATTAATAAATCTTGAATAGTAAATTAGAGAATATAAAAAAATTGGACACACTAAGCCTTTAATTGATTGGCTGTTTGGCTAGGCACACAGGGATGAACAAATCAGTGTGGCCATAAAATTTAGCCACAGTCTTGGCTGGGAAGGTGTGGATCCTGGCCTGCAGCAAATTAAAGAGGTCCTTGGTCCCAGTTGGGGTTCCTTGCTTGACAACTTGCTTGAGCCACCCAAAGACTTCCTTGATGGGATTTAGGAAGAACAAATAAGCAGGGAGGAAGAGAAGGCGCAAATTTGCTGTGGCCAATTGCTGGGGGCCCACTGCGCTGTTGATGTCAATCATTGGGAATTCCTTGAGAATGTCAGCCACTTTGTGGAGACTAATGTTGTCCAACACAATGACATTGGTGAAGCAGGGCTTGTGTGCCTCAGGTGCTCCTAGACCAATTGGAGAAATGATAGGAAGGTACAGCTGTTGTGGGAGGCCAGTATCATTTGGTATAGCTCAATCCTCTTTGGACCGAGGAAAGCCACCATTGAATAGGCTGTGGCGCGGACTGCAGCACGCCAAGCCATCCCGTCATTGGAGCCTTTGGGGACATAGCCATATGCATTGCACATAGATGAGGCAAATGCTTATTTGTCAATATATTAAAATTTGACTGTACCCTTGGCTTTGAGGGCAGTGCATGCCTCCGCATAATTTTTCCGGACATCAATGTTGGCTGGGCTGTTTCTGTTGTAGGGGGATACCCTGAGCTTTTTCCAGGAAAAGCACATTCCCTTGAGTAGATGGTAGTAAAAGGAAATTGAGGCCTCAACCCCAAAAGTAGACTTGACCATGGCCTGTATATTTGCCAGTTCAAGATAGCAATCCTGGGCTATCCACTGGTGGATTCCCATTTTTGCTCCTTGGTGAGCATGGTTGACACATGCAAGGATTTCTCCGCAGCAAGGACTCAGCCAGTATTGATGAACTTGTTGGATGTCTTGGAAGCTTACTTGGGATCCACCCCAACAATGGCCGCGGCCGCCTTGTAATTGCCTGATTCACGCATTAGCTTAAGCAGGATGATGCATTTGATGTCAGGGATGCACTTCTGGGTGGGCTTTTTAGCAATGGGGATTGACTTGTTGGCATTGGGCACAACACAGGGCATGGGCACCTTGGTGTAAAACTCAGAAACTTTCTTCAATACTAACTGCCCCTCATTGATTTGATAGAACTTGGGCTCTTTGTCATCCTCCTGATTGCCATCACTGACGTAGGGCTTGTAGCTAGTATCAAGTACAGGCTTCACCTTCTCCAGCATGGCTGACAGGACCGACTCTTGCCGGTACACAACGTCAAACACATACAAAGTAAGTTCTACCTCCTTGTTTCTAACTTTCTTTGTAGTGGTGACCTTGGTGGGCTTCTGGGTCAGCTTTGAGACCCAAGGGTTGATGCTCTGCACCCTAGCAGCTTGTGCTCCTTGAACCGGCTGTGTCAGTGCAGCGTCACTATGAAACTCTCCTCTCCCGTCTCCTCCTTGAGTAGGCACTTGGGTTGCATTAATCCTATTTTTTGGCCTGTGGGGGTGACTGCAACCGCAGCGCACAACAGGTATATTGGTACTATGTTGTTGTGTTCCTTCCATTTTAAATTTTAATAAAAAATTAAATAAATTTCAATTAAGTTACTCCCTAATTTTATTTTTTGCTTTTGTCAAAACCGCAGGCTTGACCCGCCAGCAAGGTTCCAACCAAGCGGGTTTGTGACCCGCAATCCAATTACCCGGTCACCCAAAGCCAGACTAGGAAGTCAACTTGAATTACCAAATCCATCAACATGAACAGATGATGATCCTTCACGGTGGATACCTTGATTTGGCGCTTGACTCATTATCAGGATCAAGCCACCCCCTCTTCCATCCAGCTGTGTGATCACCAATCATGTTCCTGCTATCCATTGATTCACAATAGCTATATAATCACTATCTTGCAATAAAGATTATTATCTATCTTCTAAATATTTTTCCCCATGTAACTCTGCTAAAACAGCACAGTTACGACACTTTTATCTGAATATGGATATTTAATTAGAGTTTTTCCCACCCAATATCCCAATTATAGATTTTTTATTTCTTAATTAGTTGTTTTTGGTTTTACAACACCCATTTTAGAATACTCAAAAAAATCCACCCATTTTCTTGATTTTACTGCAAAATTCTAACACCCAACACAATATTTTTAAAATTTATTTTCAGATCTTATGTCTTGTTTTAGACACCTTGGTATCATTCATGATTACAATCCATTGCACACATTACATGAGTGATTTTGTTTATGTAGTGAGTTGCTATTGTGTTTTGTTTTTGGTTTGAGTTTTGACTCACCTTGCTTGGGTGTATTTTTTCACCAATTCACATAGTAAACATATGTACACCAAAAGTCAACTCACACCATTTTGTTTGTGAATCAATGTATTTTGGATTGTATTTTGAATGGTTTTGCTTTGCGTGTGAGCTCTTTGTTGCTGTGTTGACTCATTTTGCCCGTTAACACCAATAAACCCTGTTAACAGAGTGTATATTTTAACCTGATAGTTGGATTTTGTTTAAATCTGAAATCATTTTGTTTAAATCTGAGGTATTTTTAGTTGTCGCCATAGCTTTTAAAACTACTGTAGAATAGCAAATTGTTATAAGCCAGTGTGTATGTCATTCATATAAACAACCTGACATGTAAAGAAGTTGTGGGATTCAGGTCTAAGTAAAGGTTTACCAACCATTTCTAGCATGCTTGCACTGGTATATGAGTTCTTGCTAAGCATGTGAATTTCTTGAAGGCTAGGTTGTATATATACAAGTATTGCAGTCTACCAAGAGAAAAGTTACTGTGGTAAGAAAGCCATCATTGGAGTAAGTAAAGAATTGATTCCGTCAGGAAAGAGAACATAGCATAACTTGAGGTTTCCACAGCAGATAATTATACCCTTGGTGACAAACAACTTACTACTTGGCTGGAAACCTACAAACTCGAGAAACAGAAGAGTGCGAAAATGAAAAATAGAATTAGCAAACAAAATTGAAAAAGGGAAGTAGATTTTATTAGAGTTCAAATGTGGCATTTAAAGAGAGTCGGCCATTTGAAAATGAAACTCACACAGGAAACAGAACACACGAGAATGAAACATACACTGGAAAAACACGAGAATGAAAGACACAGGAACAGAAACACTCGAAAATGAAACACAAACAGAAACACCATGAAACAGAAACACAGACACAGGAAACAGAGACACAAGGAAACCTGAAGAAAAAGGATATAAGAACCAGACAGGACACCAAAAGAACCAAGAATCATTTGGATTCGATTCCATGGCTCTAAAGACGAAAAAATCATTTATAAAAAGTGAAGTAATTATTACGTGACCAGTAGGCGACCAAACCAACAGGGCGGCGGAGGAGGACCAGGAACTCACAGCCAGGTAGAAGAGGTGGTAACCAGGAAAGATTCAAGGCCAACCCTAGCTGCTTGCCAGGTGGGATGAGATCGGGCTGAAGAGCCAAGATAGGTTTAAGGATAAAATTTAATAATAAAATATTGAATTTTCAGATCTGATCTCAATACATTTTATAGTTGCTTTTGATGAGCTCTATTATGACATTTCATTGTACAGTAATGCCATGCCTTTCAATACCTAATGTCAGACAATTGTCATTTCATTACTAACCTCTGACACTTGACAAAATGGGAATGATCTAATTCAAGCATATATTTAACACAAACGATTACGTTAGCAATGCTAACCGAATGCGGCTAAGCAAATACAAATACTCCCCGATGTGGAACCTTACAGTAGTTTTAGAAGCTATGGCGACATACGAAATTAACTCAGATGTAAACGAAATTAAAACTAGTAAATTTATATTAATTTACAATAGATTTATTTATTTTTAATTTCGTTTACATCTGAGTTTTTTCATTTAAATCCAAAGTATTTTCGCTTGTCGCCATAGCTTTTAAAACTACTGTATCAGCGAAGTAAATTTTCATCTTATGTACATCACATTGATATGATTCGTTGCTTAATTAATATTCCGATTTTAAAAACTTTTTAATTAAAAAAATCGTTTAATGAAATTATTTTCGAAAGCAATCATAAATGGTAATCATAAATCATTAACATCAAATTCATAAACTTTAAGATGTTATATCTGATTTTCTTCAATAAACCAAAGTCTGAAAATTTCTTTAAATACTAAGAAATATTTGAATTCGCAAAAAAAATTAATCTTGCCTAAAATTTGTCTCCCTGTATTTTTTCTACCCTTTTAATATATCCAAATAACTTTTAAATTTTAAACTGAGGGTTATTATGAATAATTAAGTTAGCTTTTTTTAAAAAATTAAAGTTTGTTTTTTATAAAAACCGGATTAAACATATCAAATTTTTAATTGAAATGCCTCAAGCTTCATTCAAATACTCATCCAGTTTACAAAAGTAGCAAATTACGATCACATTTTAACCCTTTAAATATACATAAAATACCAATGTGAGCTCATTTTATGCTGAGGTCCTTCTAATATATAATCTATACCAAAGAGTAACGATAAACATCGATTTTTAGTGAAACCAATTACCGATAAAGCCTAACTTTTTCTTCTTAAACTTTACTTTTGCCATATCTAACATATTCAAATTCCCTTAAGACAACCATTATATGTTCTCTAAAATTTAATAATTGTATTTTTCTTTACTTTTAAGTTTAAGATGATTTATAAAAAGTTTGAATTGTCATTATCTCATGCCAGCTATAGGGTGCAATTAACAAATATACAAAGCCTATCATTTTAAAAACATTTGATTATATAAAAATCTACATCAGTAAAGATTTAAAGCTTGTAAATATGTAAATATATGGAAAATATTCTAAGCAATATAACAATGCTGTTACTTTCTGTTTAATCAATGATGTAAACTTATTATCAATTAGTGTATACAAAGACATAGCAAAAAGGGAAATAGAAGAGGTGCTGTGACAATCCACATGGAAGCAGTTTTGCAGGTAAGGGTTGATTTGGCTTCAAATTAAGATGCATTGCTGAGAATTGATAGTGTGTGTCACGGCCCATACCAGAGTCTGGCTGGACTCCCACAGGGGAGGCAGGCCGGGCCTGGAAGGCCATGTACACAATAGGCGTTATGCAAACCAGGTAGTTTAGAGCAGTGGCTAGGGGGGCGCCAACTCCCAGTATGAGGCACAACTTGGTCGGCCAGCCCCAATACTGTAATATAGATGAACCCCAGCTTGCTAAAGTCCTGGGTGGGAGGCGCGTTGGGGAGAGGAGGGGCAGTTGGAATATCCTTCATTGCTGGTGGCAGATCCAGATGATGGGGATAGAAATACTCCAGGTCAAGGGCGCAGGGCGGTTGGGCAAGGACAACAGGAGTATAGCCAGGAGGATATGGATTGCAAGTTTGTATTAAGTAGTGGATTCACAAATGGATGCAAAGAGAATAATTAAATTTGAGCAAAAATAGACAATTCCTGCAATAAAATAATAATTTCTAGGCATAAACTTGCTTTATTAATATGTCAACAGTGAGGAGGGCTTCTTGCCCTCACTACTTATACTTACTGAAGATTATGTGGCCTTTTGTGCCACCAGAGAACTGATGGCATCATTTGGAGTTGGATTTAAATTTTACCCGGAATTTGCGTGCTTGGCCAAGAGGGTGAGATCTCATTGGCTGCTATAACATGAATTTTTTGAAATTTGCAGCATGGCAAGTTGCTACAGTTATTTTTAGCTCCCACAATGAATCAATTGTCTTATTGTGCAATTGAACAATTGTGCTCCCAATGTGCCATTTCCTGATAGGTAGGTGGCCCAAATTTGATTACAGGATCAATGCCAGGGATTTGAGGCTTGTGTGCCTCAAATCCCAGGCCATTTGCTAGTCAATAGGGGGTATTTTGCCCTGGAAAGTGCTTTGTGGGGGTTTCCACACTGCATGTTTAATCAACTCTAAGGAGGTCAGCTGACTGCCCAGGGCAATCTGGGCCCTGACAGTGTGCTGTGGTTTTAAGGCAGGTATAGGTCTATTAGAGAGCATTGGCTACTAGGGAAGGTAAGGCCTGCCTAGTAGGTAACAAGGGACTACTAGAGGCAAGTGATGAACTAGCCCAGCAGGGACTGTTTGCTGCTAGGGGCTGGTTAGTTGTTCTCACCCAGCAGGGACTGTTGGCTGCTTGAGGTGAGGAAGATGATGGCTCAGCAGGGACCATTGACTTCTTGGGGTGGAAAATAGAGGACCCTGGTGGGTAACACGGGCTGTCAGGGAAGGGAATGAGGTAAGATGGCTCTACATGCCCTTGTGTGCTCACAGGAGGTCTGTAAGTAAGCACACTATCTAACAGACTGGTAGGTTGTCCTTGTCTGTGTTTTCTTGGGGGCTTTGGTGAGGTCCTAAAGCTACCATTGGGGGCATGAATATTCTCAGGGGTGTTATCATGGTGGTTTCTCAGGAAAGCTGCTGCAGAACTTGGTATGATCAAGTCTCTGGGAAGTTAAGTTGATTACTTTGCAACTGAAAGCTCATACTTAATCACCTGAGCAAACAAAGACAACTGGATAGACATGAGGATTTTCTGTGGTTGAATGGCCCAGGTGTAGGACACTTTTAAGGGGCTCAGCCAAGCGCCAGTAGCTCTGTAGACTTATTGCCTGAGTCTGAGGTATTGGTATTGGGGGCTGATCATAGGAACAAGGCAGTTCATGATCTACAGTGAAGACTAGTAAGAGAGACTGTATGATCACAGTGAAGACTAATTGAGGGACCGGGAGATCATTTTGAGGATTGGAACCTAGGTGGTTCATAGGGTGGACTGATCTAAGTGCTGACTGGTCTGAGGCTTTTTGATGACTGGAAAAGGTTGTTTGCTAGACTTAAACGGACTGTTGATAGACAAGGAAGGACCAGAAGTTTATGGTATAGGACTAGCTGAAAGACCTGAAGATTATGGTACAGGACTAGCTGAGAAACTAGAAATTGGCTCAGAAGGACTAGCTGGAATAATAAAGGAGCTAGGATGCTTGTTTTGGACTTTTGAAAGAGAAAATGATAAGAAAAAATCAGTTAAAGATTTGATTAATACTTCCAAAAAGAAATGATGAAAGACTAGGTTAATTATCATATAAATTAATAAAGAAATAAGAAATAATTTAAAGTGTTTGCATTTTAAATTTATTAAGAGTTGATTGAGTATGTAGAAGCTGAAAGAGACCAAAAACAGGACAGAGAAACTTTGAGGATGAAGGTCAGAATTTCGCCAAAATGGTTGTGGGAAGTGGAAAGTAAGCAATGGGTAAGTTTGAAGTACTGAAATGTTTAGTAATGTGGAGAAACTTGGAGAAACTTTGAAGAAGCAAGGGTTTGAAAATCCCTTAAGTAAAACATAGGCAAAAGTGCTCAAGTTTTAACAGAGAAACAAGACAGGAATTACGGCAAAACCGTTTGAAACGTGGAGCAGTTGATTACCTGGAGCAAGACAGCGCTGGGTTTGAACCATGGTCAAGAGCAAGTCATTTGGGTGAGCTGTTTGGCAAAACCATTTAATCCAAACGTTTGATTGGCTGTAGGTCAAAGCCTGTTTGATCAGTGTTTTGAGGGCTTTAACTGAAGAGTTAAAGTCTAAAAAATGAGGGAATGAAGCAGAAAACTAAGGGGTTTCATTGGCTAAAGTAAGTAAAGAATTTTAATATATTGTATAGCAGAAGAAACTGGATATTTTAAGCTTTGGAAAAGAATAGTTTTGAGAAGAAAATAGGGACTGAAACAAAGAGCTATAAAAGGGGATGCTATATGAGTCATTTCAGGGACTGATATAGGTGGATTACAAAGGCCACAAGGACTACACAGAGGACTTAAGCCTAATATAAAGGTGCAGAAGCCCAAAACAAAGAATCTGGAGCTGGAGATAAATAGTTGGAGCTGGAAAGAAGTGCAGGATCCCAAGAATCAAGAGCAGGAGCCCAAGTTCAAGTATGTTGTGAATGCCGCCATTCACCCTGTTTTGATTTCGCCTTTGATGGGTTATTTTGAGGATAAATCACTCTCTTTTGCTTTTGCCCTTTGAAATGAGTCTGGCTCCAAATTGGGGGATTCTATTGTTCAGTTTCTTAATCCTGCGCAACTCACTTGCCCCACTCATGCTTGTGGCAAGTGATCCTACTGTCATTGTACTTTTTTGTGGTAAAGCTACACAGTATATATTCCATTTCACTTCTACCAATAAAATTTAAGTTCTATTCACATTTTGTCTTTGAGTCTCCAAGTACTTTGGCGCCTCTCTAGCCACGTCTAGTAGATATCATTCAATCAGGGCCACAAGGTAATCACATAGCCATCCCTGCCATTCTAACCAAGACTTAGTACAAATACAATCCTAAGGTTAGGATTCCCTGTTATGTATCTGTGCTGCGCCTCAGAACATAAAAAAGTACAAGGAGTCCAAGATATTGTTGAAGGACTCCAAGGTATTGACAAACCCCTATTTTTCCCAGACCCAAAATCAAAATACCAGAAGGTTTCTAAGGGGATCTTCCTTCTGACTGTAAATAAAAGCCTATTTCAACCCCTGCCCAAAGTTTTAAGTAGTACTAATAAGCCCCATGAGTGAATTGCCCCATATCTTTTACCCTGGACAAGAGGAAGAGGATACCTATTGTCAGAGTTGTAGAAGGTTTGCCACTAGTAAGACCTCTCAGGAAGAATGAAAGAGGTTAACTAGACACCTTGAAATGACAGATAGGGGACATGGGTTCATTGGGAATGAGTTTACCAGGTTGTTGAAAGACTGGTACAGGTCTAAAGAAGGTCTAGAACCAGCTGAAGTACAAGTGCATAGTGGGGATGCCTGCCTAGTAATAGGAAAAGTATTTGAAGAGTTTGCATTAATGCAGACTCAGTATAAACTTCTATCTAGCCAACACCCTCTACTAGGAAATGACAACTCCTCCAAGCCAGTCCCTGGCTATGACCCAGGAAACACTTTGGGGACTGGTGACCAGGAACCCCACAGCTGCTATATTTCTAAAACCACAATTATTTAATTAAAATTTTATGGCTGGAGTTTATAGCATATAAATTTTAAATCAACCAAGCCTCCTGAAAATGATTAAAATAAATAAAGTTTACTGATTGTTCAATTTTTTCATGGGATGAGATAAGGGCTACAGCAAATCTGAAGTAATTCCAGGAAAGTTTTACTGTACACAATTTTCTAGAATCTTTTCCTTCCAATACCACTGGTGGTGGATCTTTTTCAGATCTTTTTACATTAAGAATTACATAAAAAACCATCTACTTTTAAAATGTATAAAATAAAGTTTAAAATTGAAAAACTTTTTAAATTAGAATTTTATTAAAAAAATATGCTTTTGTAAGGAAGAAAGCATTCCTTATCTCACTACACTTTTGAAAAATTGGGCTCCCCTAATTTAGGGAAATACAAAATCTGAAAGTGTGATGCGCAAAACGCACCAATTACAGCAAATACTGTAACCAGCACAATTTGCATCCACTAGAGCCCTAATTGGGATACATTATCTAGAAGGACAACAACAAAAAAACAAGAAAACTACATCTAAAAAGTGTTCCCAAAAACACCATCAAAAAACATCCATTTAGAATCACTATCTCAATTTCTGGCTAAACTTCACCTGATATTTTATCATAAATTCAAGTTTTTTTATAAAATATATAAAAAAACGTGGCTAGATTCAAAATTACCCAAGGATTCTAAATTTTCAGTAAAAAACATTGTCATTTAGTGGTAACTATAGTGTGCAAAACTCCAAAGGCACAACATCAAAAATTGTACCTTTTTTTGTGTCTTTGTGCTTTAAAAGTATTAATATTTGCCTAATGAAATTAAAGTAAGAATTAAATCTTTTAAATGAAGAAATCTTTATTGATAAATTAAAGTGATCTGGCTTTGGCTCAA
Organism: Entomophthora muscae; assembly: GCA_014839935.2. NCBI lineage: Eukaryota > Fungi > Entomophthoromycota > Entomophthoromycetes > Entomophthorales > Entomophthoraceae > Entomophthora > Entomophthora muscae. The sequence continues at coordinate 12,641 of QTSX02003130.1, forward strand.
AGTGACTTTGCTATGATTTTAATATCAGATAGGTGCCCCTCTTTAGAATAATAAACCAAACTAATATTTTTTGACATTTGAAAACTTGAACTTCTGGACATCATGCTTAGAGATAACAGCCTTTTTCTTGATAGCTTGGGAGTAAATCTGTTCCCTGTGAGCATACTGTATTGTTAGCTTATTAATAATGATATTGAATCTTGGCTTCTTTGCTTTAAACAAGCAAAAATTTGGCTATGTCCCCTTTCAAGTGAGGCAGTGGTCTTTGTGACCCCTTCCTTAATATGCTTTTAACAGTTCCAGTTGACAATTTTTCCATCTTATAATATGAAACACAGCCCCTGAAGCATGCCCACCCGCTGGTGTTCAAATTATTGAATGAATGGGAAAATTCTTGATTGTCCACAATAAATTTATTCTTAAGAAGCTTGTCATAAAATAAGTACATTTTTTCTTTTCTAACAATGGCCAAGGAAGAAAAGTAGATGAAGATGTTCTTTGTCTTATTGGTTACATACTTTAATACCTTTTTATTGAGAGATGGTGTCAGGAAACCAACCTTAGCCTATCAGAATCTTAATAAGGGGGGCCACAGGCTGTGAAGGCAAAGCCCACCATATTATTAGTTCTAAACAAAAGAGGTACAACATTGATCTTACAAACCAGGAACAGGAGCCAGCAGCAGGAACTATAGTGTATATCACCCCTTGTTGTATAATGATTGGTTAAAAACTAGCCTTTAATATAACAGACATTGATCTTTTAAGCTTGGTGAGCAAGAGAGCAATTAGTACTCTTGCTATGGATACAAGATAGTCCAACTGACCAACTTAGTTTTATTTCCAGGCCATATTAACTCACAATCATCCAATCTAATGTTAATAGTGGGCAAAGCCTGCTGAGGGATCTGGCTATTAAGCAGAGGATCTTGGTGTTCAGCAGCCATTATCAATATCCAAAATCTATATAATTCTCCTATTTAATATTAAATAAAGAATTGATTATTACATTTTATTGTATTTACTATACACACTAAGTTAGATAATCTCAACTTGGTCTTTAGTAAACTAGTAAGCTGTAATACAAGTTAAGCAAGACAACTACAAACAACACACCCATACTTAGATTTATGACACCTTGAAAGGGAGATATATACTATTTCATATAGCTTGTTGGTATTTTTATAAGAAATTCAGAAGCAGACATGGGTTTTGGCATGTGATGAGATTCCATATTGAGTTGATAGGCAGGAAGAAAGTTTTACTTATCCCTAAACAGACAGTGCTCTGTTATGTACCAAATGTCTTCACAGTTGAAGAGGTGTTAAAAAATCAAAACTCTGTTTTTTTTGTTTTTGAGTCAATGAGATTTATTCATTGATAGAATTTGACAATAGACCCCTAAAATTCATTTCCGCTATTCAATTGCTATGAAGTCATTGAGCTGAATTATTCAGGCTTATTATCAACCCATAAAAGTTTAAATAAACACAGTTTTTAACCTTACACTTAACACTTATACTTTGATATTGTCTTTATTTATCATTTGAAGCCAATGTTTAGTAAGTGTGATTGTACAACAGTCACTGTTAAGTATTTAGCCAAATAAATACTCCAAGATATAAAGTTGCTCTGTTTTTGCTGTTTGTTTTATGTAGATGGTTTTGGCTGGAATTCTTCATATAAAGATTCCTGAAAACTTAGTATTTATATTCAATAAAAGAACAGAAGGCAATATTGGCCAAATTAATCTTGGAGACTAGGCATCTCAAAGATAATTTAATTAACTGGGAAGATTAATTAAAAAGATACATGGGAATAGAATTAATGAGGATTTAATTATGTTGGTTAATTTTCTTGACTGTGTCAAGAGGTATGATTAAGGTTAAACATAAGGAAACTCCTGAATTTGAGTTTAAAACACTGTAATGGTGTCTTGTTTGGGGTTCAAATTGTTTTAACAGGTTTTAAAACACTAGAAAACCATTAAATGTAACAATAACTGAATAAAGGTAGTGATGCCTAGGAATTCAGGTTTGATCAGCTGGTTCCCAGTTAGAAAATTGATAGCTGAGTTTTGGGATGCGTAATATACATGGTTTTGCCTCCAGGAGCTGGGGAAGCTCCATGCTGAATTGGTACATTGGGATGAATGGAGTCAGGTAATTTCTTCCCATTGTAGGTTGGTTCTCATAGGTTGAGAAATATTGGTGATCTTTTAGGTAAGGATCTAGGTTTGGATGACTTGGATGTCATAGACCACGTGATATGAATTATAAGCTGATTCAGGAACCAGAAGTATTTTCAGCCAAATATGCCCCAAATGGTATATAAGCAAAAACAGCTAATTTTAAATAAAGATATATATTGTCAATGTTGACGCTTTCCCCTCAACTACTTTTTAATTATCATGTATTCTTTATTACTTATTTGAAAGAGAAAAATTTAGGGTGCTTTGTTTAGAGACCGCTGCTGCAAGGAAGGAAGTTCCTACCAGCTTGCTTTAGGAGGCTTGGGCAAGTATGGAGGTCTCTAAGATTGCACCTGAGGAATCTTTGGTAGAAGTGAAAGCGGCTTTTGAAGAACTATACTCCAACTATTTTGCCAAAGAGGGAACCCCAGCACAAGGAAATTGAGTTTATGCATGGGACTTCTGGAACTTGCTGTTAGGGTTTGATGAAATTTTGCAACAAGTGAAGGACAGAGCCAATTGTGAAGTTGAGGCGTTAAGAAATAGAGAGGAAAAGAGTGTCAAAATTATGACTTGTTGGAGAGATGACAATAAAGTGTTGTCTCAAAAAATTGCCTCCCTGGAGACAAAGCTCCTTGAAGCTTTGTTACAGGAAGGTAACAGTACCAAGATTCAAGGGCAAGATAACAATAAGTTTGACTGGTTAGACCTGGATCTGTCACAGTAAACTTTTAAATAGACTTAGAATTATTAGGACATTTTATCTATACTTTAGTTTAGATAAATTTTAGCTCATATATTTAGCTACTTTAGATAGCCCAAATTTACAACAAGGCATTTATCTCTTTAGTGTGGGCTGTGAGATATGTCAACAGTATTTTTTCATATGTGTATTCCTTAAATTTGGGCTTTTAGGGGTACTCTGTAAAATGCACGGGGCCGTAAGAAAAACCTTGCAGACAGAAAACTGAGGGCAGAGGGGCTAGAGAGATGGAAGGACTGGTGTTTTACTGAAAAATGACTAAGATCAAATAATGGAATAATTGAGAAAACCAATCTCTTGTAACCATGGTTTTAAAGCGGCAATAAAGTCTAATGTGGGGTCTAGGAGTTCATATAGTACCCTAATACCAAATTTTTTGTTCTAATGATTGAGGTTAAAATAATTGGGAAATGAATAATTGGGCAGGTGGGCTGACCAGATTTAAGGGTAGCAAAAATACACAAGTGCAGGAAGGTGTTTATTGGATAAATTCTTATGAGGGGTTGCAAGGCCATTCTGTTTCAGAGCAGTATTCTTAGGTGCAGCTTACTGGGCAGCACCCTTCTCAGGGACAGGGCTCTGATTACATACCAAGGCAGGCATCAGGCTCATCAGGCCAATAGCAAGGACATCTTTTCCTCCATTTAAAAAGTTGTAGAGATGCTCAATATGTGTCACTTCTGGTATTTTCATAAAAGCCTTTGTATCCAGGGGCGTCTGCAGGTTGAATCCTAGGAGGTTTGAATCCTGTTCCAAACCTTGAGTTTTAGAAGGATAAAAATGTCATTCCTGGCAACTGGATTTTCATCAAGTTTGTTTGCAGAGCCTGTCAATAACGAAAGGATCAATTATGGGGGCTGCTCTTGAAGACTTTTATAAAAACATTAGTCTAAGCTACAACAGAATTGAAATCAGAGTCACATGATATAAAAGGAAACCTCCAGAATCAACTCATTCTCCAAGTCAACTTAATGTATATCAACAATCAAAATTAAAAACACTACAATGCTGACAGCATTGAGAAGTCAGAATTAAGTTTTTGCACATTCAAAATACTAAAATTTTGACACTTTTTAATGAGCAGAAATCTGTTTACTGAAAATTTTGATTAATGAAAAATAAGCTTTGAAAGACTTTCTAGAATAATTTGAATATGTAGATTTTTAAAAAAAAAACTATAAAACTGGAATATGAAACATAAAAATATAACAAAATACACTTTTTATTTTACTATGAAATAATCTACATTTACTATAAAGCTATTTTTCCAGTTTTGAAAATAAAAGAGCTCTACATGCAAAAATCACTAAATAAAAATTTTCATATTGTAGGAAAAACATATTTAGAATTACCAACATGAAACTTTTATAATAAAAACTAGTAAAAATAGTTTACTTTACCAATAAAATACCAGCCTAGGCCATATAATACAGCTTGAGGCATCAAACTGTTGATAGAAAGTCCAAAATTTTAAAAAATCATCATAAAGAGTTTATAAAAAAATAATCTACCTATGTATAAAAAATATTATACTAAAATTCAGAACTGAATACAAAATTAGACACTAATCATTAAAAATATTTTGAAAACTAGACTGTAATCATCTGGTGGCTTTTAAGTACTGAGTAATCTTCTTGATATATCCCCCAGGCTCTAAAATCTTTTATTTTACTTTGTCAAAGTCCTTGATCTTCATTTGGTGTCGCCTCTCTTTGGTGGTTCTTTTCTTCTTGAATGGACAGCTCTAAATATCTCTGATGGATACAAAAGTCTCCCACTGTTGGATTTTGAGGTGCTTATAGAAGGTATTGTACCTGGTCTTGATTCCAAAGGAGGGCTTTATATCATATACCAGCCCTCCAAATATGAATTAGTTTTATCTCGTCCTTAAGTAGCTCCTGGTAGCAGTTCCAGTTAGGTTATGCTCTGGGCTTGCTCTGGTGCTTATTAACTTTACGTCCAATCCAATGTAGCTTGTAATATTCAATGAAGGGATAGAAGGCATCCTCATGTTTCTTGGTATATGAAACCTGGTATAGGAGGTCAAAGGCTTGTCTAGTATGCTCTGGCTTTACACACGCTAGTGCTACAAACTGCTGAATTAAGAACTTGCACTTTCCTGATGTATCTAGACGGTGGAGCTTGCTGCGCTCAGGTAGACCCTTTAGTTGCCTATTGACAGCCTGTTGATAATGGAAAAAAACCCTGGACCTCTCCTTCAAAGGTATTTACAAAAGCGTTATACTGGGAAGTTCATAGTCCATGATTATAGTTGAGGGGTCAAGTGCTTTATCATGAGCTTCTTGGTCTGCAGCAAGGGTGGCTTCATACTTTTCATCATCATCTGGATTGGCTCTAGTGTTATGGACAGGGGGACTCTTCTTATTACTGGGCAGGGCCTGATGCCCTCCTGAAGAATTTTAAAAGTCCTTGTTTAGATCTCTTCTGTTGCCACAGGAAGCAGAAAGTAGGCAAATGGGAGCACCTTGCCTTCAATGTGGGAATGTACCACCCATAGTTGGTAAAAAAGGCGGGGGCATACTGCAAAGGTACTATCACACAACCAGGTCTCTGAATCTCTTAACTGTTTCAAGTTCTGTTGTGTAGCATATTATATAATTATTGCCTCTGCTTTAGGCCCATCCTCATTTAAAAGGAATACCTCATATCCCTTGAGCATCTTAACCTCCTCTGTCAAGACTAACTCTTCTTGGATCATGGCAGATTTCTTACAGGGGCATAGTCCACATGTTTGTCACATATATACTTCACTATCTGGTTGCAGTTAGGGATGAGCTTCAGGTTCTCATTATCTAGGTGTATGGTGGCCTTAGCTTCCAGATCAGAAGTATTGGTATCCTTGGAGACTGGAGCTATTTGATAGAGATACCGCTTGTGAAGCTTTTCAAGGAGATTTATTAGAGCATTGCATATGAGATCTCATTTTTCAGTAATGACTTTATCTCAACCTTATATGTTGATCCTGGCAGCACAGCTTCTATCTTTACATACATAAATCTTTCTTCTTCCTGATCTCTTCTGATTGTTGCAATTGAATTATAGCCATCACAGACTATATTTTAACCCCCTTTGAGAGAAATAGAGGGGGCCCAAGGGAACTTCTTTGGGAGCTTAAACTCTCCTTTGATGTTACATATATTGTTTACCTTTAGGGGATCCCATGGGCCCATTGGTGCTTGATGATAGTCAGACAGGTAATCATAAGTATCTTCTTTATTGATACTTGATGAGGAGGATAGAGGTGTAGATTCATTGGGAAGTGGAGGAGAATTATCTGGAGTTGGATTCTTGCGCTTCTTAGACTGGATGAGCTTGATTCCTTGGGGCTTGGTCCACTGGGGATTGGTCCACTGGGGATCGGCTGAGGTTCTGGGCTCTTGTATATTTTTCCTCCTTGTTTTTAGAGGAGAACTCATCCTTTTGATTAATACCAGCTTAGGGCAGAGGGGTTGGGAGAGGGCTATTCACTTGAAAAATATAGATTCTTCTCCTTTTCCTTATGGTGTTTGGATTGAGCTTTGACTGTTTTGTTGAGATAGGGACCTAGAGCCTTTCCAGAGGGTTTATGGGCTCTTTTAGATGACTTGGGACTCTTTTTGGGATTCTTAGAAGATCTATCCTTAAATAATTTGAGCAAATTTCTTAAAGAAAAAAACAATATAGAAAACTTGAATAAAATCAAGTAATAGCCACTTGTTTTAATTTTTATTAGTAAATAAATAGTTCATGAGAGTATATTAAGTACTTGTAAGCTAGTTTATTTGTAAATTATAGAAATCAAATTTTTAAAATGTTATTGGTATAATTATAGTCAGAATAGTCAAAAAAATTATTTTAGTCTGTCAGCTTAAAAAACTCTTTAATTTTGACTGTTGACATACTGACAGTTGGCATTGAAAGTGTCAAAACTGCAGGCTTGACCCACCAGCAAGGTTCCAACCAAGCAGGTTTGTGACCTGCAATCCAATTATCCGGCCACCTGAAGCCAGACTAGAAGGTCAACTCAAATTACCAAATCCAACAACATGAACAGATGATGATCCTTTACAGTGGATACCTCAATTTGGCGCTTGACTCATTATCAGGATGAAGCCACCCCCTTCTTCCAACCAGCCATGTGATCACCAATCTTGTTCCCACTATCCTTGATTCACATGAGCTATATAATCACTATCTTCCAATAAAGATTGTCATCTAGCTTCTAAATATTCTTTCCCCGTGTAACTCTGCTAAAACAGCACAGTTACAACATTGTAGCACAGGTAGGCTTTCCATCCTACCTTATCTTGAAAAATTCCGCCTGTTGCCTGCACACACCACGGCCAACAAATCCTTGACAGAATTATGTCTGGCCTCCCGCCCAACTGGACTCTGTATACTCCTGGTACCAAGATACCTGATGGTTTTGTCCCCTACCAAAACACGGTGATCCCACTACCCGCCTTCAACGCCCTGTCTGCCCAAGGGTTCTTTCAGACACCTTCCTCAATGCCGCAACCAGCTGACAAAACCACCATGCCCGCCTATGTTACACAAAGTCTTTGCAGCGCCACCTTAGAGCCCTTTGCCAGGGCCAACAATGACAATGCTGCCACATGGATCCAGTCTGCCCAAAGCAAGCTGGCTCAAATGGAATGCTCACAGCAATTCTGGATTGCGGAGTTTTCCATTTGCCTGACCCATGACGCTAGCACCTGATGTGACAAGTGGCACAAAGAGCATACTGACAAGAACTGGGACACTTTTAAACAGGAGTTCTTGGCAAGGTTCATGCTCAAGGATACAGCGCTCATGATCATAGCCAAGTAAAGAACCTGACCCAGACAGGCACCATTAAAGAACTTACCTGCGCCTACAAGGAACTCCGTCTCTGTGCCCCATCCAACATGGCCTTTGACACCCCAGCTACACACCTCATGTACTACAACACCCTCAAGTTGCACGTAATGAGACATGTGAACCTGGACCAGGTAACCAACCTGCAAAGCCTGTACTGTGAAGCAGAAAAAGCGGAACAAACATCCAACACTCTGCACAAGGCACAGACTGGGAAACGCAAAAGGCCTAAGGATTCCCATCTAAAAGGCGCTCTACTCAACCACCTCCTGGAAGCAACAGAAACAACACCAACCACAAACCCACAGGTTTGAATGGGCATGGAAATGGCAGTAATGGCCAGTCAAATCACACTCATTTCTGTGTCACTGCCACCCAAGGCAACTAAGATGAGGGTAAATCCTGGGGAGAGCACTAAGCAAGCCAAGCATTTCCCACACACCTCCTGACTTGCCTAACAATGAATACCAACCCTAGGACATAAACCAATGCCCAATGATCCAAGTGCCCTTGGAAGACCCGGTACTATACACCATTGCCAGACATCCCAATAAATTGATGTCTTACCATTTCTGTTTTTGCAGTTACACAGGCTCAGCACTCCTGAACTTGGGCGCAGATTGAACCTTAGTCAACAGTAGCTTTGTGGATAAATTCAAGCTAGCCACTAATTCTTTGCGGATTAAAAACGTGGTCCTGGCTGATGAACACCACATTGCTGTGACAAAGGAAACTGCCCCCTTCTCTGTCATGCTTGAGAACCTCCACTCCACCATCCAAGGTCCCGTCATTGACTTCCCTAAGTTTGACATTGTACTGGGACTAGACTGGTTACAGAAAAACAACCCCCACATGGACTGGGCAACCTCTGTGTTGACCATCAAGCATGACGGCGTCAACCACTAGATCTACCCTGACTCCGTGGATCAACTCCTACGTGACCCTGTCTTTGTACATATCACTGAGACTTTGGTCGAGAAGGAAAAGCTGAAGGCAATTGACTGGGACTCCTGTCAGTATTAAATCATACACTTTAAGGACCACCAGGACACCTCCACACCTCAGGACTGCAACATTGTGGCCTTCCATCCAAAAATCTTTAAGGAAGTGTTACCCAGGCTGCCCCCTGAGAAGCACATTCAACACTCTATCCAACTCAAGGGGGCTGTACCCAGGGCACGTCCCATTTATAGGCTGACTCCAAACAAGGACAACACCCTACACGCCTATTTCAAGGAGGCATTAGAAAAAGGACTTATCTGCCCCTCACAGTCTCCCTTTGGAGCCACTGTACTCTTGTGGCTAAGAAGGACAGTACCTTACGCCTGGTCACAGACTACCGCGCCTTAAACAAAGTCACCATTAAGAATTGTTACCCACTCCCACTGATTGACGACCTTTTTGATGCCTTGGGAGGAGCCACCGTCTTCTCCAAGATTGATCTAACTGCAGGCTACAATCAGATTTGTATCAAGGAGGAAGAAATCCCCAAGACAGCCTTCCACACTAAGTATGGTTCCTACAAATGTGTGGTACTCAACTTTGGCATGACCAATGCCCCGTCCACCTTTGTAACCTTCATGAACAAAGTGTTTGAGACACATATAGGCAAACATGCCCTAGTATACCTGGACAATATTATTGTCTACAGTCCCTTAGCGGAACAGCACCACAAAGACCTAGAGGAAGTCCTTTGCAATCTTGGCATAACACAAACTGTGGCCAAACCCTCCAAATTCCAGTTCTTCTGGGAGCAACTACCCTTCTTGGGACACATAGTCTCAAAGAACGGCATCAAACCCAAAAGTCAAAAGATACAAGCCATCTTCAAGATGTCACCACCCAAGGATAAGTCTTAACTCTGCACCTTCTTGGGAATGATGGCCTATGTACAACGCTTCATACCCAACTGTGGCATTTTGACTGTCCCCTATCTGCCATAACAGGCACCAAGTCTAAGTTCATGTGGACCCCCCAACGTGACCTCTGCTTTAGACACCTCAAAGAAAAGCTCACAACAGCTTCCATATTACAATATCAAAACAAGACAGAGAGTACCAGATGGAAACCAACGCCTCAGATGCATCCATTGGGGAGTACTATGAATTAAGAATGGTGATGGTGACTTCCTTCCTGTAGCCTACAAATTGCGCAAACTGACAGATGGTGAGTGTCAATACCCTATCCACAACAAGGAATTGCTGGCCATTGTACACTGCCTAGTCAAATGGCGCTGTTATCTAGAACGGCAGAGAGAATTCACAGCACTAACCAATCACAAGTTGCTCATCTTTTTCAAGACGCAAGCAAATCTGTCACGTTGCCAAGCGCAGTGGATGGAAATATTAGAAAGGTTTAACATGCTCATCCAATATAAGTCCGGGGCCAAGCTTGCCATGGCGGACGCCCTGTGTGGTACTTTTCTACAGGGGCTCCAAGTTCAACTCAGGGGAGTCCTTACCAGAAGGACTTGGCAGGCAGTAAGAGGGGAGGTGCTAATTAATAGCACTTATGAGAGGAGGCAGACAGGGGGTCTGTCTTGTATACCTGATAGGAGGGTGGAGGATAGAGGCAGGAGGGTGTGTCTGGCAAGGAACAAAGATAGGTTATAGCACTTACTGTAGTGCAACACTATCTTAGCAATACAGTAATTTATATCTGTGAAGATATTGGGTAGAGCATCTATAGTAAATACCACAGTACAGATAACTCATAGCAATAATGGTATTCTATAACATAATTTATGGGGGAACAGACAGGACTGTCTGGACATTACTCTTTCTATCAGAAGAATGGGAGGCAGCAGGTATACAACAGGATTTCCTAAGTCCATAAGGGAGAAGGAGGGGATAACACTTGTGGTTGGGCTAGGGACATTAGCCTGGTAGGCGTGCTAGTATAGAAGGGGGACCTTCCTGTAACCTATGGTCTCTATAACAGGAATAGCAGGGGCTTCCAGAGGAAGAACCTGGTTAACAGACACTATCTAAACAGTAGAAATGTCCAGCCAAATGCAAAGTGCAATATATGTCAAAGGGTAAAAGGGTCAAAGAGTCTTGTTTATTATGAATGATGAGGGACTTATATATGAATCATTTTGTACTTAGATGAAAGTAGGGAATCAGCTTAAGGGAAATGCATTAATAATGTATGATCAAGAGTGTCAGGCACACATAGCATTTGTAGCATAAGAGAATCCAGAGGTTTCAAGAGGTTCAACTATCAGATGAGTAGGTTACATCATCAGAATAGAGGATCTGATACCTGTGAACATTGGGTAGTGCACCTTGGATAGTGCACATAGAATGGTGTACTGTGGATGGTGCACCTTAGGTAGTGCACATAGAAGTTTTCACCTTACAGTGTTATTTTCTGGCATCACACCCTGACCCGCCTGTATGTCCGTGCTTCAAGAGGAGAGAATAAAATTGCCCAGACTAGCCTCTCTTAGTGCTACTTAAAAAACAAAGGATTCCCCACAGGCACAACCAACATCACCAAAGAAACAGTCATCAATAATGAACATCTCTTTGCTGACGTATACAGGACTCTTCACAGAAAGATGTTGGATGACACAACCATTCCCTACATCCCCACACATCAGCAAGTTGACACCATTCTTTGCTAACACATGATCTTGGGCATACTAAGAGCCAAAATCTATACAAATTCCTAAAGCATAAAGCCTGGTGGGCAACTTTATACCACAATGTCCAGGAAGTGTTAGAACAGTGTGAGGTATGCAAAAAGTTTGCCAAAATCAAAACCCCACCAAAGTCTGTACTCCCCATTTGGACCCAACTACCGTTCAAAGTATGAGCTCTTGACATTGTGGGCCCCATGCCAGGAAAGCACAACAATAAAAAATACATCATCACAGCCATTGACTTTGCAACAAGGTGGCCAGTAGCCCAAGCAGTGAAGGCACACACCGGCAACAACGTCTGGCAATTTATTGGCAAAGAAATAATCAGCAGGTTTGGAAAGCCAGAACTCCTGATAACCAATGGAGGCAAGGAATTGACCTCCAAAGACACCAATGTGTTCCTCACCAAGAATAGGGTCAAACACACCGTCACAGCACCATACCACCCACAGGCCAATGGACGCGTAGAGCAGCTTAATGATAGCCTGGTACAAGCCCTAGCCAAACTCACTGCTGGGAGACCTTAAGACTGGTATAAGCAGCTACCTACTGCATTACTTGTGTGCCAAACCCAAGTGAACAGATCCACCGGAAAAAGTCTGTTTGAACTGGTATACAGCACACAGCCAAATATCATTCAAGCATTGACAGGACCTAAGTTGGAAATTCCAAGTCAAGTCACCCCTTGCTCAGATCCTCAAGTAGTAGAGGCTGTTGTAAATGTGCTGTTTTAGCAGAGTTACACAGGGAAAAATATTTAGAAGCTAGATAATAATCTTTATTAAGAGATAATGATTATATAGTTCATGTGAATCAAGGATAGTGGGAACAAGATTGGTAATCACATGGCTGGTTGGAAGAAGGGGGTGGCTTCATCCTGATAATGAGTCAAGCGCCAAATTGAGGTATCCACTGTGAAGGATCATCATCTTTTCATGTTGTTGGATTTGGTAATTCAAGTTAACCTCCTAGTCTGGCTTCAGGTGACCAGATAATTGGATTGCGGGTCACAAACCTGCTTGGTTGGAACCTTGCTGGCGGGTTGAGCCTGCGTTTTGACACCCCCCAGCTGAAGTTTGGCCTCCTCTGGGGGCAGGTTGTCAGGGAGGTTGTCAGGAGCCTGGGCGCCATATTGAATCAGATGTTGTTTGGTGGCGTGCAGGGCGGTTTCTTGTTGTTTTTGTCTTGCTTTGCAGGGTCGTAGGCAATTGTGGTGTAAGGTCTTATCTTGCTTGCGTTTCCCAAGCCCTTGCACAAGGTAAGTGTCATTGTTGTTTACCTTTAGAATGATTGCTGGCCCTACTTTCTCAGGTTGTAGTTTGAGCTTGTCAACATTCATGACCCAGACTTTGTCCCCAACTTCATGTCTTTGACGGATGGGAATGAAGATCTTTTGTAAGTGTTCCTTTTCTTTGGCTGCTTGTTTGCTGTTGGCCTCTATTACTTGAGGATCTGAGTGAGGGGGGACTTGACTTGGAATTTCCAGTTTGGGTCCTGTCAATGCTTGAATGATATTTGGTGTGTGCCATATACCAGTTCAAATGGGCTTTTCCCGGTGGATCTGTTCACTCAGGTTTGGCACACAAGTAATGCAGTTAGTAGCTGCTTATACCAGTCTTCAGGTCTCCCAGCAGTGAGTTTGGCTAGGGCTTGCACAAGGCTACCGTTAAGCCGCTCTACGCGTCCATTGGCCTGTGGATGGTATGGTGTTGTGACGGTGTGTTTGAACCCATTTTTGGTGAGGTAAACATTGGTGTCTTCAGAGGTCAATTCTTTGCCCCCATTGGTTATCAGGAGTTCTTGCTTTCTGAACCTGCTGATTATTTCTTTGCCAATAAATTGTCGGACGTTGTTGCTGGTGTGTGCCTTCACTGCTTGGGCTAATGCCCACCTTGTTTCAAAGTCAATGGCTGTGATAAAGTGTTTTTTGTTGTTGTGCTTTCCTGGCATGGGGCCCACAATGTCATGAGCCCATACTTTGAACGGTAGTTGGGTCCAAATGGGGAGTACCAACTTTGGTGGGGTTTTGCTTTTGGAAAACTTGTTGCATACCTCACACTGTTCTAACACTTCCTGGACATTGCAGTATAAGGTTGGCCATCAGGCTTTATGCTTTAGGAATTTGTATAGATTTTGGCTCTTAGTATGTCCAAGATCTCTGTGGTAGCAAAGAATGGTATCAACTTGTTGATGTGTGGGGATGTAGGGAATGGTTGTGCCATCCAACATCTTTCTGTGAAGAGTCCTGTATACGTCAGCAAAGAGATGTTCATTATTGATGACTGTTTCTCTGGTGATGTTGGTTGTGCCTGCAGGGAATCCTTTGTCTTTTGTACGTAGCGCTAAGAGAGGCCAGTCTGGGCAATTTTATTCTCTCCTCTTGAAGCACAGACATACAGGCGGGAGAAGGCATCTGCCATGGCAAGTTTGGCCCTGGGCTTATATTGGATGAGCTTGTTAAACCTTTCTAATATTTCCATCCACTGCGCTTGGCAGCGTGACAGGTTTGCTTGTGTCTTGAAATAGATGAGCTACTTGTGATTGGTTAGTGCTGTGAATTCTTCCTGCCGTTCCAGGTAACAGCGCCATTTGACTAGGCAGTGTATGATGGCCAGTAGTTCTTTGTTGTGGATAGGGTATCTACACTTGCCATCTGTCAGCTTGCGTGACTTGTAGGCTACAGGCAGGAAGTCACCATCACTATTCTTAATTTGTAGTACTCCCCTATGGATGCATCTGAGGCGTTGGTTTCCATCTGGTACTCTCTGTCTTGTTTGGGATATTATAAGATGGGAGATGTTGTGAGCTTTTCTTTGAGACGTCTAAAACAGAGGTCACATTGGGGGGTCCACACAAACTTAGACTTGGTGCCTGTTATGGCAAACAAGGGGGCGGTCAAGATGCCACAGTTGGGTATGAAGTGTTGTACATAGGCCACTATTCCCAAGAAGGTGTGTAGTTCTGACTTGTCCTTGGGAGGTGGCATCCTGCAGATGGCTTGTATCTTTTGACTGTTGGGTTTGATGCCGTCTTTTGAGACTATGTGTCCCATGAAGGGTAGTTGCTCCTGGAAGAGCTAGCATTTGGAGGGCTTAGCCAATAGTTTGTGCCGTGCCAAGGTTGCAAAGACTTCCTCCAGGTCTTTGTGGTGCTGTTCCACCAAGGGGCTGTAGACAATAATATTTTCCAGGTACACTAGAGCATGTTTGCCTATATGTGTCTCAAATTCTTTGTTCATGAAGGTTACAAAGGTGGACGGGGCATTGGTCATACCAAAGTTGAGTACCACACATTTGTAGGAACCATACTTAGTTTGGAAGGCTGTCTTGGGGATTTCTTTCTCCTTGATACAAATCTAATTGTAGCCTGCAGTTAGATCAATCTTGGAGAAGACAGTGGCTCCTCCCAAGGCATCAAAAAGGTTGTCAATCAGTGGCAATGGGTAACAATTCTTAATGGTGACTATGTTTAGGGCGCAGTAGTCTGTGACCAGGCGTAAGGCACCATCTTTTTTAGCCACAAAGAATACGGCGACCCCAAAGGGAGACTATGAGGGGCGGATAAGTTTTTTTTTCCAATGCCTCCTTGAGATTTTGTGCAGGGTGTTGTCCTTGTTTGGGGTCAGTTGATAGATGGGATGTGCCTTGGGTTCAGCCCCCTTGAGTTGGATAGAGTGTTGGATGTGCTTCTCAGGGGATAGCCCAGGTAACGCTTCTTTAAAGATTTCTGGGTGATGTGCCACAATGTCACAATCCTGAGGCGTGGAGGTATCCTGGTGGTCTTTGAAGTGTATAATTTTATACTGACAGGAATCCCAGTCAATCTCTTTGAGGCTTTCCTTCTTTTCCAAAGTCTCTGTGATGTGTACAAAGACATGGTCACGTAGGAGTTGGTCCACAGAGTCAGGATAGATCTGATGGTTGACGCCTTCACGCTTGATGATCAACACGGAGTTTGCCCAGTCCATGTGGGGGATGTTTTTTTGTAACAAGTCTAGTCCCAGTACAATGTCAAACTTAGGGAAGTCAATGACGGGACCTTGGATGGTGGAGTGGAGGTTCTCAAGCATGATGGAGAAGGGGGCAGTTTCCTTTCTCACAGCAATGTGATGTTCATCAGCCAGGACTACTTTTTAATCCACAAAGAATTAGTTGCCAGCTTGAATTTATCCACAAAGCTGCTCTTGACTATGGTTTAATCTGCGCCCAAGTCCAGGAGTGCTGAAACTGTGTAACTGCAAAAACAGAAAGGGCAAGACATCATTTTATTGGGATGTCTGGCAATGATGTATAGTACCAGGTCTTCCAAGGGCACTTGGATATTGGGCATTGGTCCACATCCTTGGGTTGGTATTCATTGTTTGGCAAGTTAGGAGTTGCGTGGGAAGAGCTTGGCTTGCTTAGTGCTCTCCCTGTGCTTTTCCCTCATCTTGGTTGCCTTGGGTGGCAGTGACACAGAAATGGCTGCAATTTGACTGACTATTATTTCTATTTCCATTCCTATTTGAACCTGTGGGTTTGTGGTTGTTGTTGCTGTTGCCTCCAGGAGGTGGTTGAGAGGAGCGCCTGCTTGGATGGGAGTCCTTGGGCCTTTATTGTTTCCCAGTATGTGCCTTGTGTAGAGTGTTGGATGAATGTTGCGCTTTCTCCGCTTTACAGTACATGCTTTGCAGGTTGGTTACCTGGTCCAGGTTCACATGTCTCATTACGTGCAACTTGAGGGTGTTGTAGTACATGAGGTGTGTAGCTGGGGTGTCAAAGGCCATGTCAGATGGGGCACAGAGATGGAGTTCCTTTGTAGGCGCAGGTGAGTTCTTTAACAGTGCCTGTCTGGGTCAGGTTCTTTACTTGGCTATGATCATGAGCGCTGTATCCTTGAGCATGAACCTTGCCAAGAACTCCTGTTTAAAAGTGCCCCAGTTCTTGTCAGTATGCTCTTTGTGCCACTTGTCACATCAGGTGCTAGCGTCATGGGTCAGGCAAATGGAAAACTCCGCAATCCAGAACTGCTGTGAGCATTCCATTTGAGCCAGCTTGCTTTGGGAAGACTGGATCCATGTGGCAGCATTGTCATTGTTGGCCCTGGCAAAGGGCTCCAAGGCGGCGCTGCAAAGTCTTTGTGCAACATAGGCGGGCATGGTGGTTTTGTCAGCTGGTCGCGGCATTGAGGAAGGTGCCTGAAAGAACCCTTGGGTGGACAGGGCATTGAAGGTGGGTAGCAGGATCACCGTGTTTTGGGTAGAGGACAAAACCATCAGGTATATTGGCACCAGGAGTATATGGAGTCCAGTCAGGCGGGAGGCCAGACATAATTCTGTCAAGGATTTGTTGGCCGCGGTGTGTGCGGGCAACAGACAGAATTTTTCAAGATAAGGTAGGATGGAGAACCTACCTGTGCTACCAATGTTGTAACTGTGCTGTTTTAGCAGAATTACACAGGAAAAATATTTAGAAGCTAGATAATAATCTTTATTGAGAGATAATGATTATATAGTTCGTGTGAATCAAGGATAGTAGGAGCAAGATTGGTGATCACATGGCTGGTTGGAAGAAGGGGGTGGCTTCATCCTGATAATGAGTCAAGCACCAAATTGAGGTATCCACCATGAAGGATCATCTTCTGTTCATGTTGTTGGATTTGGTAATTTGAGTTGACCTTCTAGTCTGGCTTTGGGTGGCCGGATAATTGGATTGCAGGTCACAAACCTGCTTGGTTGGAACCTTGCTGGTGGGTCAAGCCTGCGGTTTTGACAAGGCCATCAGCAAGCAACTCAGCCAAAGAAAAGGAAGGCCTACAAAAGGCATTTGTTCCCAGCCACAATAGACATGAAGTTGGGGACAAAGTTTGGGTCATGAATGTTGACAAGAGCAAACTACAACCTGAGAAAGTAGGGCCAGCAATCATTCTGAAGGTAAATGACAATAACACTTACCTTGTGCAAGGGCTTGGGAAAGCAAGCAAAACAAGACCTTACACTACAATTGCCTATAACCCTTCAAAGCAAGACAGAAACAACAAGAAACCGCCCTTTCTGCCACAGAACAACAACTGATCCAATACAGCGCCCGGGCTCCTGACAACCTCCCTGACAACCTGCCCCCAGAGGAGGCCAACCTTCAGCCAGGGGGTGTCAAAACCGCAGGCTTGACCCGCCAGCAAGGTTCCAACCAAGCAGGTTTGTGACCTACAATCTGATTATCCGGTCACCCAAAGCCAGACTATGAAGTCAACTCAAATTACCAAATCCAACAACATGAACAGATGATGATCCTTCATGGTGGATACCTCAATTTGGCGCTTGACTCATTATCAGGATCAAGCCACCCCCTTCTTCCATCCAGCTGTGTGATCACCAATCTTGTTCCTACTATCCTTGATTCACATGAACTATATAATCACTATCTCCCAATAAAGATTATTATCCAGTTTCTAAATATTTTTCCCCGTGTAACTCTGCTAAAGCACAGTTACAACAAAATAGAAAAACACTATGAAATTGCCTATAAAGATTATTTAATGCTTCCCAGAGTTGGTTTTTAAGGTTGAAATTGATTATTTTTCAATTTTAAAGTTAAAGATTTGCATATGTGAAATTATAAAAACTAAATGATAGGGATTGTAGAGAGAAGTCTGAAGTGCAGCTCTGATTACTTTAGTCTATATTATATAGCATACTTTATGTGGATTCTTTTTTCCAAATAGCAGTGTATTAATAATAAACAAGCAAATGTGTCAACATGGAGAAGTTATCCCTCTTTTGTAGCAAATTTACTACTAAATGTCAATTAAATTATGTCACTTTGCTTGCTTAGCTAAATCCCTTTGTTATGATTTAGGCAATACTTTGATTTGATATAAAGTTGGCTTTAAAATGCATATATAAATTCTAGTTCTAACTTAGGTGTTTCAGCTTAAGTGTACTGCTGGAATTAATAATAGTTTATCCAGTGAGTTTATCATAACAATAAAAAACTTCATAATACAAAGAACACTATGAAAGTTGGTATAAGTCTTTGTTCAATATTTATCTTATCATATATGTAATAAAACAGCACAGTAGATTTAAAATCTATGGCAACAAGAAAAATACCTCAGATTTAAACAAAAATAACTCAGATGAAAAAAAATTGAAGCACCTGAAAACAAAATCAAAATGAACCCAGATCTATTATAAATCAATATAAGTTATTTATTTGAATCTTGTTTACATCTGAGCTATTTTTGTTTGAATCTGAAGTAGTTTTGCTTGTTACCATAGCTTTTAAAACTACTATATTAAGAAATAAAAAAGTTGGTTTTATAATAGTGTGTATTTTATTAAAACTTTATGGTTTGTTATTTGGGGTTGAAATCCAGATATTAATTAATGAGGTCAACTTTAATAAAAAAAGTACAAAGAAACTTTCATTTCATGGTGAATTATATTAGTCATCTGGCTTAAAATTAAGCCTTTGTTTAAATGATATCAACATTATGACTGTTCCTTTTTAAATTTTGTAATTATGACTTAATAACTTAATATAAAAAATTGGCTTAGTTTAAAAAACCTGATTCCAAAAGACAGACACTAAAATAATGTTGACAATTTTATTGACATTCAGTAAACTGAATTACAGGATGAATTGATTCTTTCTTGCCAACATAACCAATGTTGTGAATGCACATATTCATGCTATTTTGATTTCACCACTGTTGGGTTCTTTTGAGGTCACATCTCTTGATTTTGCTTTTGTCCCTCAAAATGTGTTGACTTCTTAAAATGAAAATTCAACTGTTCATTTTAATTGCTCTGCACAACTCACACACCTTACTCATACCAGTGGTGAGTGATCCTACTGTCTGAATAGTGTTTTGTGATATCCCCAACCACTATATATCCTATTTCTCATTCACAATAAAATTTAAGCTCTATTCACATTTTCATCTTTGTGTCTTTTAGTACTTTGGCGCCTCTCTCTAGCTACGCTTAGCAGAGATTTTACTATTCTGCGCCACAGAGTAACTCATCCACCTTCCCTGCCAACTAACCTGAGGCTTAGTATGAACTCAATCCTAAGGTTAGGATTCCCTGTTGTGTGTCTGTGCTGCGCCTCAGAATACAGCACCACCCATGCAAAAAGAAGAGAACCATCAATAGGAAGCAATGTCAAGAGAAGACCAAAGATGTTTTCAAGGCTAAATACAAGCTTTCAGGGCGTGGATAATATATTGAGAAGATTGCCACATCTCTTGATGGCAACCAGGTGATTGCAGTATAGTTTCCAAATAAATCTATTGGGTATTGTTCAATCTTATGTATAGCTAAAAGCTTGTTTATTGTACCATTCTCTATAAATAGGGAGTAAAAAGAATTCATAACCGCTACGTGATGCTACTTTTTTAAAAATCGAGTCTTCTATCAACAGGTTGATGCCGTTTGCGGTATTGTATGGCCCAGGTTGGTACTTTGCTGGTAACGTATATGGACTATTTAGCCTTTGATGTAGAAATGATTTCATGCTAGTGTATCTGATTATGATACTTCCCTAAAATAATTTAGTTTATATATATTGCTTCTTGCTTATTAGGCTTTTTTATTTCTTATAAGTGGGAAATAATTTTTATCGCAACGATAGCTAATTTCATAGTAAAATAAAATGAAATCGGATTTCGTACTTGCCGTGATCCATATTTTATATTTTTTTAAAAATCTGTGTGGTCATATTGGCCTAAAAAGTGTTTTGGACATTAATTTTTATCAAGTAAAATGTTCGGGGAACAGGTTTCTGCTTATTAAAAAAGAGTTGATATTTAGTAGTCTGTACAGGCAGAAACTTAATTGTGAATTTTCAATGTTGTCAGCATTGTAGTGTTTTTAATTCTGACTGTTGACATACATTAAGTTGACTTGCGGGATGAGTTGATTCTGGCGGTTGCCTTAAAGAAGTGGGATCTGGATATGTTTGTATTTAGATCGATTTAAAGATCTGCAATTTGGAATTTTGAAAAAACCTGAGGTTTGTCTGGGGGTAGTACGCCGCAGCCCAAGTTTTATCCAGTCGTCAGACTGGAGTTCGATGTTGCGTTAGTAAGTTGATTATTTTTAGGTTGAAACATGATGGCTGATGAGATTTATATACACGATGGTTCAGAGCTAGGATGCTCACATCTCATTGGCAGTGATTTTAAGGCCGGGTAGCTCGAAAATTCTCACTAGCCTTAACCTGAAGATAATCAGTTCATCAAGTTATTTCCACCAACCAACTGGCTGCACGTTGGTAAGCGTACGATGGAAAGCCCCATCGAACGGGTTCAAGTGTGACTATTGGCCGAGTCGATGTATCGACTCTTGATCCAGCAGCAGGTTTGCCAGCTGCTGCAACTGATCTACATTGGTTGCCTTTAAAGGGCAGGATATTAGAAAGGATGGCTTCCAAGATTGAAGGGC
This sequence comes from Entomophthora muscae, assembly GCA_014839935.2. NCBI lineage: Eukaryota > Fungi > Entomophthoromycota > Entomophthoromycetes > Entomophthorales > Entomophthoraceae > Entomophthora > Entomophthora muscae. The sequence goes on from QTSX02003130.1 coordinate 33,524, forward strand.
TGAAGAGTAGATTTTATTGATACCGATGACTTAATCAAACTAACTTTTTAATATGCTAAATAAGTACATTGGTCATTAAATGGCTTATTACAAGGTGCTGATGGTGGCTTTAAGATTGAACTTGTGGTTTTTGATGATATGTTTGGCTAATTTTAGAAGTACTTAAATGTAAGATTGGTATAGAAAGAGAAGTTTAACATTAGAAGTTTATTTTAGCGATTTAGTCGCTTGAGATGAAAATGCAAGCTTTAACCAAGCATCTGGCTAGAAGGAACAGAAAAATTATCCAGGAACTTTTTATTCCAATCCAGGCGCGGGGGATCTGATAGAACTGATCTCGAAACGTCAATCACAAATAGGAATGTTAATGGCTGGGGTTACGCCACCTCTAATCATGGATAATCGGGCGCGGGGAATTGCATATATTTAATGTGCATTTATTTGCGGGTTGTTATTTGGAATAGAAATGCCATTCATAATTTCTTTTACAGGTTGGAAGGTTGTTATTATGATTGTCCGGAGATGAAAGGGCTGTTTGGTGTAAACCTTTTTATTCCAGACGGCAAAGAATGGGTCTGTAGTGAGCCTAGTTTGGAAGGTTGAAGTGCAAGGTTGCTTTCATTTGTGGACAGTTCCGAAAATAGGATAATGCACTGAATTCACTATTGTAGAACATTAATGACAGGCTTGGCACATTATCCACTTGTTTCAACTAATCCTGATTCAGTTTGCGCGAGAATCAGGGCCGATCGCTGGCTTCAGTATCCACATATTTCCAACCCCACAGCGTAGGATATGCTTCCCATTTGTTCATCCCAAACAGTTGCCACCAGCAACGGCCAGTATACATCTTAACTAATGTATGCTTTAAAGTTCGATAGTCTTTTGGACCGTGTTGATTTATAACCAGCGTATCTACTTAATTCTATCACCACATCCTGCTGTTTACCAACACACACCATCTTGCATTTATTTAGAATGGTCTGGGATCATAGCTCCAGTTTCCTGTTATGGCGTTTAACAGCAACCCAATCAATCTTAATATAAATGCCATCAAGCCTTACGCTATACTGAGATCCATGCTTATTTCTAAACGGCAAGTCGCTTAATCGTAATATACGGTGCCACCCTGATATCGCGAACTTCCAAATCAAGAGTTTGGCTGCCACCTTTCCATGGAACACCAAAGTGGGCATCACCCAACTTCACCCTCTGCGAATTTCTTCCAAGTCCATCCATCGCCTTATCACCAACCAATCACTAAATATCCACAACTCGTTACACAACCCGTTTCCTCCACTATCCCAAAAAACCATATTTATATTGTTTTAGAATAATCCCCTCCACATAAAGATTTTCCCCCGCCGTACAATTCGCATGGCTGCCCATTGTTTTCCCTAACGCTTGGAGCGAATAATCTCCACTCAATCAAACCTCTCTCCCGCCACCTTACATCCCGGAATTCAGCCGATTAGCGGTTTCCAGCGAATCGTCGCCGCCAGTTTCGGCGAAACCGAGGCCTACCGCAATATCGCCATAAATGGAAACTCATCAATTTAACTATCACCCCAAGGGTCGCTACCCCGGCGATGGGCGCTTCAGGGATTCTCCGATCTCCAACAGGCCCTACACATACCGATGCCATTGGCCACATAATATCGCATGGCACCAGGATGCAGTAAACGTTACCCAGGCGGCAGCTGCCATCCTGACCGAGATGATGAGAATCCAATTCCAGCCAGAATCGACCCCGTATAGCCAACTTATTGACCCAAATCCAAGTAAACGTCATAAACTTTCCTCAAATATCAAGCCATGTTGCCTACATATCCCAACCCCGCCACCGCAATTACATTGAAACCGCACAACCCTACAAAAGCATCTCGCCTCACTTACCCGTAGAAACCTTGCAGGCCTTCTACCAACCCAACTCCATCGGATTGAAGCCAAAGTGATTTGCCGCTCGGAAAAGAATCCAAAGCCTCATCTTTGCCTGACTATCTCAACCTGTCCGTCCAGACCAATTCCCCACCAACAATATTCCAACCCTCTTGACCTGGCTAGTGTCGTAACTGTGCTGTTTTAGCAGAGTTACAAAAGGGGAATTTTTTTAGAAACTAGATAACTATCTTTATCGAGATATCGGAATTATATAGTATGCAGGAATCCTGGATAGTAGGAACATGGTTGTGATGATTAATTGGTTGGATGGTTAGGGGGTGGTTTGATCTAGATTATGAGTCAAGCGCTAAATCAAGGCATCCACCACATGGGATCATCATCTGCTTGTATTGCTATATTTGGAGATTCAAGTTGACTTCTGTATTTGGCTACGGGTCACTGAGAAGTCAGATTGTGGGTCATGAACCTGCTTAATCAGAGCCTTGCTGGCAGGTTGAACCTGCTGTTTTGACACCCCCTGGCTGAAAGTTGGCTTTCTCTGGGGGAAGATCATCTGGGAGGTTTTCAGGAGCTCAGGCGCCGTATTAGACTAGTTGCTGTTTGGTTGCAGGTAAGACAGTCTCACACTGCTTCTGGCGGGCCTTGTCAGGGCGTAACTAATTGTGGTGTAGGGCCTTGTCTTGTTTTCCCTTATCAAGTACATGTACCAGGTAAGTGTTGTTATTGTTTACCTTTAGTATGATAGCAAGGCCTACTTTTTCTGGCTGCAGTTCATTCTGTTGGTGTTCATCATCTACACTTCATCCCCAATCTGGTGCCTAGCTTGGATAGAGATAAACATATTTTGTAAATGCTTCTCTTCCTTCTCCATTTGATCTCTGTTGGTGTGTAGTACTTGGGGTGCTGAGCAAGGAGGAAATTTGTTGGGTATTTCCAACTTTTGCCCTGTAAGGGCTTGGATGATGTTTGGTTGTGTACCATATACAAGCTCAAAGGGGCTCTTTCCAGTGGATCTGTTCACCTGTTTGCGGCATACAAAAAGTGCAGCTGCTAGTTGTATGTGACAATCCTCAGGTCTCTCATCAGTGAGTTTATCAAGAGCTTTCACTAGGCTTCTGTTTAGTTGCTTGACTCTGCCATTGGCCTGAGGGTGATATGGCATTGTTACTGTGTGTTTGACCCCATTTTTTGTGAGGTACACATTGGTGCTTTCTGAGCTCAATTCTTTGCCTCCATCTGTAATCAACAGTTCTGGCTTTCTGAACTTACTGATAATTGCTTTGCCAATAAGTCATCAGACGTTGTTGCCAGTATGTGCCTTTACTGCTTGTACTACTAGCCAGCAAGTGGCAAAGTCAATGGCAGTGATGATATAATTTTTGTCATTGTGTTTTCCCAGCATTAGCCCAATAATTTCAAGGGCCCACACCTTGAAGGGTAGTTGAGAGCAAATTAGCAACACAGAATTTGGTGGGGTATCACTTTTTGAAATTTTTTTGCATACTTCACATTGCTCAAGGAACTCCTGTACATCCCTGTACAGGGTTGCCACCAAGCCATGTGCTTCAGAAATTTGTAGAGGGTTCAGCTCTTGTATGGCCTAAATCTTGGTGATAGCACAAGATGGAGTCAACCCTCTGGTGTGTGAGGATGTTTAAGACGGTGAGCCTGTTGGTTATTTTTTGATGCAATGTTCCATAAACGTCTGTAAAAAGGTGTTTTTCTTGACAACAGTATCACTTGTGATGTTGGTGGTACCCAGGAGAAGCATTTGTCCTTGGTTGGGAGTACCAGGAGGGGCCAGTCTGGGTCCAGTATGTTTTTTCCTCTAGTGGCTCTGTGTATAAGTGTCGTGAATGCTGCCATTCACCATGTTTCAATTTTGCCTTTGTTGGGTTATTTTGAGGACAAATATATATCTTTTGCTTATGCTCTTCAAATTGAGGCTAACTGTCACAAGTGAAAAACTCCTGTCAACTATGATATTCAAAAGACCTCAACTATGGGAGTCAAACCCTGGCATCTTGCTGGCTGCCAGCCTGCAGGGCCAGCTGCCCGGCCGCCCACAGTTTTTGGGGATCAAATCAGGATTGGATTTGACTTTGGAGAATCTCCTGAAGTTTGATGAACCAATTTTGCCTACAATGATGCCCCCGCGCTAGGGGTTCCTGTTAACCCAACCAATCAACGGGCTGGGTTAGCCACAGACCCCAGAATAACCTGGGCCACATCAGAAGAAGAAACAAAGGTACCTTCCATAAGAAGCGGGCCACCCAGAGATGACCCGTCCCGTGACCTGGTTGAAGAATTGGAGTGCTCTAGTTGCAAGTCAGCCAATGAAATAAACCACACAATTGTTGCCACCAAGGGCTGTGAGGACCTAGTAGAGGGGGAAACCCGGGCCATGAAAATCTTTGAAAGTTTTGCCATGACAGATGGGCATACTTATACCCTGGGCTGCCAGGAAGATGCCCATTGCCATCCTTGCAATAAAGTGACATGAACCTTTGGTTCAACCAGATCATACCATACTTGTTATTAGTTTTATTTCATCTTCAGTCTAATCCTTGCGGCCCTGTCCCCTGTGTCCACATAACCCAAGAAACCGCAGACCAGCCGCCCAAACTTTACCGTCCACCAGGAGCTCCCTTTGGCCCAGTACATTTTTCCAAGTACCCTCCCAATCTGGCGTATTTGGAGTTTACTCTGAAGGAAATCCTTATCCACGACCCTGAAGCTAGAACTAGAGAGACTGAGACCGTATACAGAGAAGCATCAAAATCACCATACCTCCTCTGCTATTCTGAGACAAGTATAATTTCCTGCCCGCATATTTAGTTCCAATGACGCCGCCCCACACCCTGCGGCCCAACTGCCCGCAAGATTCTGTTGCTGCTGATGAATCCACCTCCACCCAGATATTTGGGGTGATGTATATCACCCTCACTGGGTTGATTGATTCCATGGTGCCTACAACCAGACCTTGGGCAATACTTGGAAAATTGTTATCTTATATTGTAAAGTTAGCCTCAATCCTGTGGTGGGCTCTCCCTGCTGGGCCCGCAGGCCGTCCGCCTGCAAGTCCTCAGGAACCCCCGCAGGTTGGATCCCTGACACTAACTCCAAATTGGGAAATACAATGGTTCAGTTTCCTAATCCTGCACAACTCACTTTCCCCACTCATGCTTGTGGCAAGTGATCCTACTATTGTGGTTTTGTTTTGTGGTATTGCAAACCACTATATATTACATTTCTTATGCACCAATAAAAATTAATTTCTATTCATATTTTTGTCTTTGTGTCTCCATGTACTTTGGCGCCTCTCTAGCCACATCTAGCAGATATTATTAATCTAGGTCCACAAGGTAATCACATAGCCTTCCCTGCCATTCTAACTGAGACTTAGTATAAATCCAATCCTAAGGTTAGGATTTCCCATTGTGACTCTGTGCCGCGCCTCAGATCACAACAATAAGCAAGAAAGGGCATCATCCATGACCAGTTCAGGTCCAGGTTTGTACTAAATGTTCATGTTGAATCTTTCAAGGAATAAGGTGATGCAGGGAGCCACTCCTCAATATCTCCTTATCAAGACTAATTCTTTATTTGGAAAAGTATAAGGGGAACTGCTGCCCTTTTTTTGTGTTTTACATCAGAGAGTAACCCTCTGAATCATATAAGGGCATTTCTGATTAGAGACTAATTGACGCACCTGTGGTTAGCCACAGATGCGTTGGAGAGTGAACAATTGGAGTGGTTTTTAATATGGCAATTAGTGATAAATCAATGCATCTGCGGCTAGCTTCAGATGCTCTGATTGGCAACTCATCAGAAGAAGATTTAATTATGGCAATTATTACCCCATTGATGCATCTGTGGCTAGCTGCAGATGCATTGATGATCAACCCATTGCTTGCGCCCACTATGTAAATCAGTATATTGACCTTCTGCCCCTATTTTTGCCAAAATATGAACTTCAAAGAAATTAGTCTGAAACAATATTCTATATTCAATTCCCTAAAGACAGCCCTACTATTGCTGCAACCACCTGACCCCAGATCACATGCTAAATGTTCCCTTCTTGTTCAATCTAACCCCTTTCCCTCTGAATATTCTCCAAAATGTTTCAGCCCTCTAAGAATAGACTCATTGCCTGACAGTCTAGACCCTAGTCAGCATGACTCACCTTTTCTTTTCCCTCTTCTTCCTCCAAGTATAAAACGACCCCAAGAGGTCCCAATAAACATAATTATTCACCATAACAACACAACAATTGACATACAAATCTTAGCCTACTTGCAGAACCCAAAAATAGAGGTTCTGTTGAGTAAGAAGAACTTAGTCCTGTTGTGTTTCCAGTTGCTCAGCTACTCTCAAACCATCCCTACAACCCTTGAGCACCACATTTTCTGGTGCTCACTACAGGGATATCTGCCACTGCCCTTTGCACCGCTGCCAGAGACCTCTAGTCCAGGGGCCAAACCTGTGACTCCAAAACCATGGACAACCCACACTGTTCCACCGACAACTATGCTTGAAATAATGCCAACCCCCCACGCCCTGCCTGCCCAACTCTGGCACACAGAGGCTGGGGTTGGCCCCACAACACTGATTGAGTCTCAACTCCCACCAAAGTCTCCCACCCTGAGGGTCAAGCCGCCCCTAGCACAGGATCTCCCCAACTGCCTATAGAGGTTGAGGAACCTGCTGCCCTAATCTCTGACCTTCCCCCATAAGCCCAACTTAGAACTTACCCGCCTGCCTCTGTCCCTTCTGTTTCCCAAGCTGTTGAGTCCCCAAGATGGCGCTCAGTTTTGGTACGCCCGCAAAGCCCCTCTCCCACCTCAGACAAAGACCTCACAGAGGACTTCTTTGAGGTAGATGAAGAACCTCCCACCAAACTCCTTGGTCCTCATCCTGATCTTCTACTTTGAGCAGAGACCACCGCCACCCTAGGGCTTTGTCTGGAATTCCCATGCCCCCTCCCCAAAGACATCAGACCCTCAAACAAACTAGCTCTTGTGTCCTGTTTGTCTTGTGTATAGAGCCTCTACCTGTCCCCACTGATCCCCCATCTTACCTATCTGTCCCCAGTGCCCCCCCCTCTACCAATACACCAAGTTGCCCACCCTGACCCCTCTGACGACCCCACCATATCAGATATGGAACACCTCTGCCGGTTCCTGAGTGAGAATGGGGATGTTCTTACCTCTACAGCCATAGACAATACCAGAAGGATTAAGGCCTATCTGATTCAATTCAATTAACCCATGGTAACTACGCTGGTAAATTGGTTGGAGCAAGAACTCATTAGTAGTGAGCAATTTATTATGGTACTGAATCAACTAAAGAAATTACATTGAGGCAGCAGTAAACCCTCTTCAAGACCAAATTCATCAGATATGACATGAGCATGAGGTTCTTGGAGCCCTGCACTCAGACACAGTAACCATTGCTTGACAGATAACAGAAGATCACTTCTCCCTCTAGCAGCAGGTGATCCAACCCTTGGTAGAAGAAGTGGCCAACCTTAAAGTCTACTCAACCCAGCATGACGTGGATATTGGTGACATTCAGGCCCAACTAGCAGACATCCAAGAAGCCTGTGACTGATGGGCTGGAAATACTGCATCTAGAGTTAATCAGACCCAAGACAACCTGGAAGCCCTGAAGAATGACCTTGACCTACTCCATCATGACCTTACACAGACACAAGAATACTTGGATGTTGTAGGGACCAACAGCGACACAACCTATTATAAGCTGGAAGTGCTTCAGTCAGAACAGGTTGTATTCAAGTCACAAACTAAAGCCAATCAGAGCAAACACCTGGGTCTCATCCAGCAACTGATGACCCAACTCAAGTGCATGCAACAGGAGTTGACTATTCTAACTCAGAAGCAGGAAGCCCATGCCTCTACTTATGATAAAGAACTTTCCACCCTAAAGGAGAAGGATGTCAGCCTCCAGTTGCTGATCTCAAACCTGACCAATCAATTAAACTCAATGAATTTAGAAGGATCAGGCAGTACAGAACCAAGTTCCACCTCTGCCTCTGCCTCTGCGTCCAAAGAATTTGTTGCTCTGTCCTTGAGTTGGTAGAAACTACTACAGCTTCATCCAGCACTCACCCGGCTGGAGAAACATATCAAAGTTTCCCCGGGGCCACACAAGGTGTTCCCACCTTCATTTCAACCCCCTTCCCACCCATCCCGGATATATTATCCCCTGGTTTAACCTCAGTACCAACTGTTGCCACTCAAACACCCAGAGAGCACCTCCCCAATATGTCACCACAGGCCCAAGCTGATGAACCAAGGTTAGATCCTGCAACTGCACGCTTGGAGACACCTCCCAACCCTGGGCACTCACACCCTCAACAGAACCCATGGTGGTTTCCCCCTTCTGAGTACCCAGGCCCCAATCCCCATCCCTACCCGCAGGAGGGGTATTTCTTTCAGCAAAATTACCCCCATGGGGCTTACACCCCCTCCTGGGTCATCACTCCTGCCCTGTAGCTATCCCAGAGTCTTCTCTGGAGGCCCCTCTGGTCCACCAGGACCCCCACTGGGCCACCCCTCAGGACCGCCAGGGCTGCCGCCTGGACCTCCAGGACCGCCCTATGGGCCCCCAGGACCAACTCCTTCTGATCCTGGTCTAACTTTGTGGGACTCTTGTGCAAGCTTTAGCCCCAACCTCAAGCTAAACACCAGGTTCAAACCAGGAGGCCCCATCAACATTCACATTTTCTTCAAATGATTTGAGCTCATGACCAGGGACAGCCCAGAGCCAGTTGCCCGTGCCAAACTGCTGAATAGCCTAGACAAAACTGCTTTTTCTACTGTGGTTGCCTCTCTTAGTGGAGGGGAGGGATCTTACAAGGAAATTAAAAATATCCTTGAAGATACCTATGTGTGCCTGAACAGCTAGAAGACAAAAAAGCCAATTTCTTGACTATCTCTCTGAAAAAAGATGAGTCACTTCTGGAATTTGGTAGAAGATTCAGGGTTGAGGCACAAACCTTAATGTCTATCAACTTCCTGACTCCCAGTGAAGCAGCAACAGCTCTTCTTCATGCAATCTGCCCCTTCCCACACTTGTCTGTCTTCCACCCACAGCTGTTGACACCTACTTCAACTCAAGCAGTGCTTCACATAGCTGCCTCCCTCCAACAACATACTCTATGCCAGGCTCCACGCCTTGTGTATCCTTCCCCCTGGGTAATAAACGTGGGGGAAAATATGAAGAGGACAATGACAGAGTTCTCTATGCAGAAAGACAACCCCATGGAAGAATAAGAATGCTTTAAGTGTAGAAAGAACAGACACTTTGCAAGGAACTGCCCACACTGTCAACTAGACATAAAAGAAGAGCCCGCTGACTCAAACCCAGTGTACATGTCTTGCCCAAAAACATCACAAGAGAATAGTGTCTTGGAAGGGCCAAAAACTACTAAGAGGAACACGTGAGACCAGTGTGTCTCTGCCTAGTAAAAAGGTCTCTCCTGATCTCCATAGCCCTGACTTGTTAATAATGGCCATGGCCAATCACACACGTGCAAAAGCCTCTACCCAAAAGGAAGTACCCCCATAAAATAAACCCTTTGAATGCCAATCCTGCCCTGCCTTACATCCTTTAGGCTCAGAACCTCCAGAAAACCCACACCACTGTCAGCAACATAGCTGAAGCTCTTTCAAAAACAGTGATCACTACTCCATTGAGTGATATTTTCCACATTTTTCCAACCCTACAGAAAGCCATTGAAGAGCTAGAGAAAGCCCCCCCTCTTTTCTGCCGGGTAGAGGGCGGAAATAGCCTCTTGGTTGGTTCAAGTACATGGGTACAAACTGAGGTATTTGGTATCCCAATTTTTGCTGTCCTGGATAGTGGTCCTCTGACTTTAATCTTATCCTCCCAATTCACCTGTAGGCTCCGGTTCCTGCCAGACGCTGAGTGCAGTAGAACCTTTGGTAAAGCAGGCAACAATCCTGCCAGATCCAAAGGAGCATGCTTGTTGGTTCCCTTGAAGTTCGGGGATACAGTGGTCACCTGCCCGGCCATAGTCCTGGAAGCCAAGAACTATGATGTATTAATTGATTCCTCTTTTATGGACCAGTTTGGGACTACAATAAATCACAAGACTGGAACGTTTTATCTCCTAGGCCAGATATTCCCACTCCTGACACCTGATGGCAAGCCTAGAGTCCCTTCTGAAGGCATGAATCCTAGAGGATGTATCCTGCTTGCCTGCCCCTCCGGGATGATAGGGATCCCCTGTGAAACCACCTTGACTCAGATAAGCAAGCTACCAACAACAGTTTGCTACAACAACCTTATCCTGATTTGGTCAAAGGACAGTGTAAGTATTCCTCCCAAATCCCAAGCCATTATAGAAACAGGTATCAAGCTACACACACCAAAGGGGTTGCATGGGGAAATATCAGTACTAGGTTTCCCGCGTCCTGGGCTGCCCACAGTTGCAACTGACTTCATCCCAGGGGAGACTACCAATGAACTCAGTATCTTGGTAGCCAACCCTCACTCCTCTACTCTAGAAATAGGTTGCAACTCAGGGGTAGGCTACCTAAAATTGTCTCAAATAAATCTATTTCCTCTGCCTATACTATTGGATCACTGTATAAACTAGGATTACCAAACCCTGGTCACAACCTAATAGCACCTATCTTACAAGACAAAAATTGGGGACATAGGCCTGAAACAGAAGAAACAGTTCCTGGAACTCATTAAGAAATATGAGTACATTTTTCTCAACTCTGACGCCAAGATGGGCTGCACTAATAACTGCTTCCATAAAGTCAACACAGGGGAAGTGCAGCCCCTATTCCAAGCTGTGTACCGTTGATCCCCCGTGGCTAATCAGATAATCCAACAGGAAGTTGATAAACTATTGGAAGGAGGTCTTTTAGTACCATCTAATAGTCCCTGGGCCAGCCCTTTGCTCCTGGTAAAGAAGAAGGATATAACCAATCAAGTGGTAATTTACTACAGGAAGTTGAATGCCATCTTCAAGAAAGACAGGTATCCCCTACCTTGGATCAATGACACTCTGGACAAGCTGGGAGGCGCACAGTTCTTCTCAGCCATGTATCTTGTAGCAGGCTACTGGCAGATACCTATAGAAGTTGAAGACCAGGAGAAATGTTCCATCATGACAGTGGATGGTCTGTACTAACTAACCCAGATGCTGCAAGGACTAGCCAACACTCTGGCTACTTTCCAAAGGCTAATGGACACCACCTTCTGCAACCTAAAGTCTATCTGTGTCCTTGTATATTTAGACAACATCAATGTGTACTCTAAAATCTTTGAGGACCATCTTAGAGACTTAGAGCAGGTATTTATCAGGATAGACAAGATAGGGATGAAACTCAAGCCAAAGGAGTGTCAATTCTTTAAGAAAAACTTTGAGTTTCTAGGTCATGTCATCAATAAGAAAGGCATTGCTCCTATCTCAGCCAAGGTAACAGCTATCTCTAAAATTGCTGCCCCCACCACTGTCAAGGATCTGCAATGTTTCCTTGGTATGGTTGGCTACTATTGCTGCTTTATAGAGGAATTTGTCAATATGGCCTAACCCCTCTTCTGCCTTCTAAAAAAGGATGTAGAATTCATATGGGACCACAAGTGCCAAATTGGGTTTGAGGCGCTCAAGCAAGCCTTAGTAGAATCCCCAGTTCTGGTGTATCCTAACTTCTCTAAAGAGTTCATTTTGTATACAGATGCCAGTTTAGTAGCAGTAGGAGTGGTCCTTGCGCAACTGGAATATGAAGGCCACAATCACCCTGTTGGATATTTCTCTAGGACCCTGAATGTCCATGAATAAACTATTCAGTAACTGAAAAAGAATGTCTACCAGTCTTATATGGTATTGAAGAGTTCTGCCCCTACCTATATATCCCACTTCACAGTTGTGACTAATCATTCCTCCCTGAAGTTGCTAGCTAATCTAAAGGACCCCAAGGGGAAACTTGTTACAAAAGTAATAAGTTTGATGCCCTGGGCAGGAATTAAACCTGCTCCTAGCCACCAGGCGGGGCTAGTGGGTGGGGGAGATTTTCCTGCACCTGGATTTTTGCTTTTTAAAGAAAATCTAGGTGCAGGAACCATTCCTGCCCTGGCTGTAGCTGCAGGGCTCATTCCAGGGCCCAAAAGCAACGCTCAAGCCTTGGTGGGTTTGGCTGGGCCTGGACAGGCTATTTGTAGCTGTCCAGTAAACCCAGTTCAAACCCACCTTCCATAAAGTAATTTGGGGTCCCCAATTGGGGAACCCTTTTTTAATCAAGTTCTTTGGCCTCAGGAAAGCCTGTCAAGTCAGCCCAGAAAAAACGATCAAATTGGGAAAAACCCCATAACCCAGAAGCCAAACCTGCTAGAACCAATGGCCAGCCAAGCCAAGATAAACCACCAAAAATCTAAACTAATGTCCTGAAAACCCCAAAAATGACCATGCAGCAGCCAACCAAACAGCAGAACCTGAGATGTCAAGCCTTGCTACACAGATAGCACCAGAAGAATGCCCAGAGGTATTTACATGTGAGTAAGTATTTAAACCAGAAGCACCTGAAAAAGTTCTGTATTGTCATCCTTACAAAATAAAAAGTTGTTATGAACCTTTGGTTCACCAACCTGCTTCCATACCTATTTTTGATACTCTTTCATCTACACACACCCAAGCGTCAATACCCACCCACTGGGATAGATAGCCATACTTCAGTTGACAAACTCAAAGGCTTTGACTACTACTGTCCGCCCAAAGCTCTATTTGGCCCTGTGTATTCCACTGAGTAACCCCCAAATCCTGACCACAAATCCTGGTCCTTGGAAGACTTGCAGTGGTACATCCGCCCAAATGCACCCAAGGAACCCTATCAAATAGTCCGTGACAGTAAAGCAATCACCATGTACCCTTTGATCTTCAACAGAAAGTACAATAATCCTGCTGCCTACCTGGTCCCCATGGAGCCACCCCTGACACCCAAACTAACCATCTCTATCCCACCCACTTCTGACGCCACTGGCCAGAACAGTCAATTCCTATGGGTGCTTTACCTGGCGCTCACAGGATTGATTGACTCTGCCTTGCCAGCTGCCGGGCCTTGGTCTGTGACTAGGAAGGCCCTTTCCTACCTGATAAAGCTAGTTTTTATCATCTGGTGAGCCATGCTAGTACCTGCTTTGACTCCTCTCTCACCTACTGGAGCCCTACGGTACTCTTGGTATCCTGACATTATGACAATCCACCCTAAACTTGGTAACCTGGGCCCCAAGATGTTATTAGCACTTGGGGCTACTTGTATGTTTGTTTTTATGATTATCACATATTACTGTTATTTGTGGCTATCATACCAAATCTCCTCCATTTTGAAGAAAACAACCAGACCTTGGATGACTCTAAGGATGCTCCAGAGAGCAAAGACCCAACCACAGCAACCGCCTCCCAAGTACAAAACGTCATTTTGAACCAAACCACCTCCAATGTGACCATGCCCAGATGGGCAAGCTCAGCCTAGAGGAGGCTAGAAGAGCCATGCTTATACTACAACTGCACTTCCTAGCTAATGTGGCCGCCTATCCCAAAAACACAATCAAAGTCTTGGGAGTAGCATCTATGCTAACAGGGGATGCCCTAGATTGGTTTGGCAAAGCCACCGCCAACAACATAGAGTTTTGCTTAGACTATGCTCGATTTGAGGCTGAACTGATGGCCACAGGAGAGGACCAGAATACCCTTCACTTTGCCTTCATGACCCTTTTAGAATTCAAGCAAAACAGCTGCCCACTTCAGACCAATGTAGAAGAGTTCACCAAATTACAGACCCGTGCAATGTTGGACAACAAATTGGCCGCCATCCTATTCAGAAAAGGCGTGAACCAGAGTTGAAAGACTTCCTCAAGCACCACCACCCCATAATTGGGTTAGAAGAACTGATTGTGCGCTGCCAAGGGCTAAGCTTAAACTAAGAAGCCCACACCATCACCCCCCATGGACCCAAAGTGGCCAGAAGCCCTGCAGCGGCCAGACCAGCCATGACACCCAAGGAGTTGCAATGACATTACAGAGACAGGTTGTGTTTCTACTTCCATGAAGCAGGTCATCAGACCAGGTCCTGTCCCAGAAGAAACCAAACTTCAGGCTCCCTTGTCCAATTAAACACTACCTCTCAGTTTTATAAGTATATCATAGTGACCCTAGAAGTGGGAGATAAAGTATTTCACAAAAAGGCTTTCTTAGACACAGGGGCTGATGAAAGTTTCATCAACCCTGCATTGGAATTCAAGATAGGACTCATCCCCTCAGATACTTGATTCCAAGTCACTATGGGAAACGGTTCAACTGACATTGGCCAAGAATGTAACCAACACCTCAAGCTAAAGATTGGGCAAAACACTTACCCCTTATCTGTTATCCTGTTGAGAGAATTACCACACCCATTGATTCTTGGAGACTCCTGGGCTGACAAGCATGGTTCAATCCTGAACTATTGTGACTAAACCGTAACCCTGGGAAAGGGACCTAACCCTGACACTGTACCCATTCAGCCGAGCCCGCATTTAGTACCCCCCACCAAACTCATGACCATGCAATTGGACCCTTGCTCTGGGAAGCTGCCCTCAGCCCTCAAGAAATGGGCCAGTGTTTTCAGCAAGGAGGCAGCAACTCAACTACCTGAGCACTCTATCTATGACCACACCATTAATTTACTCCCTGATAAACAACCTAGACACAGACTCATCTATAGTTGCAACCACAAAGAACAAGTGGTCATGAAAGCGTACATTGAAGACATGACCAAGAAAGGATTTATCCAAGTCTCAAAGCCCCATTCTCTTCTCCCTTAATATTTGTTTGGAAAAAAGATGGGGGAATAAGACCTTGTGTAAACTACCAGAAGCTGAACAAAATCACATTAAAAAACCAATACCCCATACCTAATGCCAATGACCTACGTGACGTCTTGACTGGGGCACAAGTATACTTTAAGATTGACCTCCAAGACGCCTTTATGTAAATCTGAATCAAAGAAGGTGACAAATAAAAAACAGCTTTCAAAACTTAATATTGACTCTATGAATACCTGGTCATGACCTTTGGGCTATGCAACGCCCCTAGCACTTCCCAGAGGATGATTAACTCGTTCCTTGGAATACCTTAACCAATTCAACGTGGCATACCTTGAAAACATCCTGATATATAGCAAAACACATGAAGACCACCTCTGCCACCTGGATCTCATATTGGAGAAAATATTGCAGCCAACCTTCACGTCAAACTCAAGAAGTGTGAGTTCTTTCAGCCTGAGGTAGAATTCTTGGGCTACATAGTACAAACTGATGGATTTGCCATGGGCCAAGATAAAGTGGACGCAGTCACAGCTTGGCCTACCCCCACCTGTTGGAAAGATGTTAGGAGTTTCCTGGGGCTAGCAAACTACTGTAGAGATTTCATATTTTTTTTCTCAGATTACTCTGCCCCTGACCCAATTTTGCTCGGACAAAGTCCAGTTTGAGTGGACCCCTGACTGTGTTATTGCCTTTGATGCCCTGAATTTGGCCTTCACCTCTGCGCCTGTATTTGCCATGCCTGATCACACAAAGCTGTTCATCCTAGAAGTCAACACTTCTGACTTTGCCCTGGGAGGGGTGCTTCTTCAGGAGGGAGGGGATGGTATGCTACATTCCATAGCATATTACTCCAAAAAGATGATCCCTGCTGAAGGAAATTATCCTATGTACAATAAAGAAATTCAAGCTAAATGAAGACCTTGAAGCACTGGTGCAGATACCTATGCGGCGCTGAGCACCCAGTGAAGGTCCTAACAGATCACAAAATCTTGGTTTACTTCTTCAAACCATGTCTCTTAACCAACAACAAGCAATATGGGCTCTAGAACTGGCGGACTATGTACTAGAAGTTGACTATAAACCCGGTAAAGTAAACATTGTCCCAGATGCCCTAAGCAGAAGAGCCAACCTGATCCTGTCCTCCACCAATTTGAGAGATTACAACACCCATACCCTGTTGGATACAACCAGTGGAAGAATACAGCTAAACTACCTGAAAAGTGTTGCTAAGAAATTGGATGTATTAGAAGCCCAGGCAAAGGACCCTGTTGCCAAGACCATGATTTCAGAACTCTTAACACAACTAGACAACCCCCTGTACAAAAGAGGTTACTCACTAAAAGGAACCACCCTATTGTCCCAAGGAAGAATCTATGTACCAGAAGGATTGGCTCAGATTTATGTCCTAAAGGACTATCATAACTCAGAACTAGCTGGCTACCCGGGCCGCCACAAAACCCTTTAAAGCACCAAAAGGAATTACCTGTGGCCCAAGATAGACAAAGATGTTATCAACTACATTGAGGGCTGTGAAACATGTGGGCGTACCAAAACAAGACACTCTAAGCCAGAAGGCCTTCTCTGCCCCTAGACATCCCATCAGGCCCCTGGAAATCAACATCCATAGATTACATAGTTGAACTCCCACCCTCCAAAGACTACAACACAATTCTGGTGATGGTTGACTGCTTCACCAAAATGGCCTATTTTGTCCCCACCACTACCCATTGCACTGCCTCTGAAACTTTCTGTCACTTTCATGACCAAATACTCACCCAACATGGAGCCCCAGAAGAAATAGTGACAGACCAAGGACCACAGTTCACATCTCATTATTGGGTGCAAGTGATGAAAGACCTAGGAATCAAAAGATGTGTCTTCACTTTCTATCACCCCCAGACCAACGGCCAAACCAAACAGGTAACCAGATTTTGGAACAGTACCTTTGATGCTACACAAACGCCAATCAAGACAACTGGGCAGACCTATTATCCAAAGCCCATTTGGGTACAATAGCAAAGACCACACATTCACTGGGATGTCTCCTTCAAAGCCAATTACAGATTTGAACTCAATTGGGTCCCCAAGATTGGAAACCAAGAGCCTAACAAAGCAGGTAAGACCTGGATGGAATACATCCACAAAACCCAGATAACCTGCTCCCAAAAACTAACCTGCACAGTACAGACCTACAAAGCCTTTGCTGGCAGAAAGCAAACCCCTGGAAAACCGCTAGAAATTGGGGATGAGGTCTATCTAGACTCAAGGAAAATACCCCTAAATGTCCCATGCCAGAAGTTAGCTCACCAAAGAAGTGGTCCCCATCAGATCACAGGCCAAGTAGGCAAAGTAGCTTACCGTCTGAAGTTACCTGACACCTGGAAAATACATGATGTATTCCATCAATCCTTGCTGTTTAAAAAGGACTGAACTTCCCTGCCCCACCAGAAACTGAAGACTTCCCCTCTGCCAATCCTGGTAGGGAGATACCTTGAACACAAAGTAGAGTATATAAACGGTGACCCTTCTACTACCACAAGCCACAGTACTACACCAAGTGGCTAGGATACTTGCCTGAGGAAAGCACTTGGGAACCAGCTTACAATCTTACCAACACAGCTGATGCCGTTTGCCAGTATTGGGAGAATAAGAAAGCCAAGTCTGGTTTAAAAGGGTATGGTGTCACAAAAGTAACAAGTTCAATGCCCTGGGCAGGAATTAAACCTGCTCCTAGCCACCAGGCGGGGCTAGTGGGTGGGGGAGATTTGCCCGCACCTGGATTTTTGCTTTTTGAAGCAAATCCAGGTGCAGGAACCATTCCTACTCTGGTGGTAGCTGCAGGGCCCATTCTGGGCCCCAAAAGCTACGATCAAGTCTTGGTGGGTTTGGCTGGGCCTGGGCAGGCTATTTTTAGCTGCCCAGTAAACCCAGTTCAAGCCCATCCTCCATTAAATAATTTGGGGTCCCCAATTAGGGACCCCTTTTTTAATCAAGTTCTTTGGGCTCAAGAGAGCCTGTCAAGCCAGTCCAAAAATAATGATCAAATTGGGAAAAACCCCATAACCCAGAAGCCAAACCTGCTAGAACCAATGGCCAGCCAAGTCAAGATAAACCACCAAAAAGCCAAACAACTGTTCCTGAAAACCCCAAAAATGACCATGCAGCAGCCAACCAAACAGCAGAACCTGAGATGTCAAGCCTTGCCACACAGATAGCACCAGAAAAATGCTCAGAGGCACTTGCATGTGAGTGAGTATATAAACCAGAAGCACTTTAAAAAGTTATGTATTGTCATCCTTATCAAAAAAAATTTGTTATTAACCTTTGGTTCACCAATCTGCTTCCATACCTATTTTTGATCCTCTTCCATCTGCATAACCCAAGCATCAGTACTGTGGCAGATCCAGATCCAACCAGTCCATCCTGCCATTATTCTGCCATTGACTCTTACTGACATTACCTTCCTTTGACAAAGCTTCAAAGATCTTTGTCTCCAGAGAGGCAATTTTATGGGACAACAATTTTATCATCCCGCCAACGGGCCATGATCTCAACGCTCTTTTCCTCTATTGCCCTTAAAGCCTCAATTTTACAATTTTCCTTTGCTTTCACTTTTTTTAAGACTTTGTCCCATCCTACTAACAGGTTCCAGAAATCCCACTCATAGATATGGTTTCCTTGGGCGGAAGTACCTTCTTTTGCAAAGTAATCAGTGTATAACTCTTCAAGCACAGCCTTTTTTCCACCAAAGACTCCTCAGGCACAGTCTTGGTGACCTCCAAGCTTGCCCAAGCTTCCTCCAACAAACTTTTAGGAACCTCTTTCCTGGCAGTAGCAATTTTCACGCAAAGTACTCCAAATTTAGCCCTATCAAAATTTAACAAAGAAGACATAATAATTGAAAAGGTAGTTGATGGGAAAGCGTCAAAATTGACAATATATATTTATTAATGTTTAGCTGTTTTTGCTTATATACCATTTGGGGCATATTTGGATAAAAACCCCTCCGGTTCCTGAATCAACCTATGATTCATCTCACGTGGTCTATGACATCCAAGTCATCCAAACCTAGATCTTTACCTGATAGATTACCAACAATTCTCAACCTATGAGAATTGTCCTACAATGGGCAGAAGTCACCTGACTCCATCCAACCCAATGTACCAATTTGGCATGGAGCTTCCCCAGCTCCCAGCGCCAAAACCCTATGGATTGCACATCCTAAACTCAGCTATTGATGTTCCAACTGGGAACCAGCTGATCAACCCTGAATTCCTAGGCATCCTTGCCTTTATTTAGTTATCTTTGAATTTAATGGTTTTTGCCTTAAAACTCATTAAACACTTTTAAACTCAAATCAGGCACCACCGCAGCGCCCAGGAACTTTCCCAGGCTGCCCCAGCGCCTCAGTTCCTGAAAAAATTGATAGCAGCGCCTTGGCGCTTCTCAATTCCATTAGGCGGCGCTTTTAACCCAATGAATTTGCCAACACACCGCTTTTAACCCAAAATTTGGGGGTTTACTCATGGTTGATCTTAACCAAACTTCTTGACACAGTCAAGGCAATTTAACCAATATAATTAAATCCTCATTAATAATATTCCTGTGTATATATTAATTAACCTTCCCAATTAATTTAACTGTTTTTGAGACATCCCGTCTCCCAGATTGTTTTGGCCAATCTTGCCTGCTTTCCTTTTATTGAACCTAGATATCCAGTTTTCAGGAATCTTGACCTTAAGACTTCCAATCTAACCTATCTAAATGAAATAATCAGAAAAACAGAGATAAATTTATATTTCAGAGCATTCATTTGGCTAAATACTCAATAGTGACTGTTGTACGTTCACAAGTACCCACCCACTGGGATAGATAGTGTGGTACTCTTACTACAGTTATTAAGAAAAGTCTGTTGGTTGGTTGACAGTCTAGGGTTCTAGCAGTGATATTATAGGACAATCTGGTTGTAGGTTGGTACACTTGGTATTGAAATAGTCAGATACCAGACAAGTGGTGATAATACAGAGTGGTTAGCCTGTAGAACAACAAAGGGTTCAGAGTAATGGCAACAGCAATTACTCAGAAGCAAATCCTCAACAAGTGACTTAAAGTCAAGCTTGGTTGGCAATTTAGTCAATAAGAGGAGACTGGCTTTTGTAGTCCTTATATTATACCCTCAAAGAAGTAATCAATAGTGTAGCTTAAAATAAGGGGGGGAACATATATTTATTTAATAAGAAGAGAAGGGGTTTAAATACTATAACTCACTTGATAGCTCAAGGTGAGTTAGTCATTGTATGGGGGTTAATAGAGGGAGAAATGAATGTGAATGGGTTAGATCAGCCCAACAATCAGGTGAAGATGAAACAGCCCCAGTGGCACAAGGGGTTTAATGAGGCTGAAGGTTGGGGTGGTTGATCTGTAATAACAGTTTATGAAAGGTTTGGTGAGAGAACTTAACTGAGAATCAGTGTACTTTTGATCCGGAATCAAGTTGTTGGGTTAGACAATCCAGAAGCTAATCAATGCTATGTACATCCGGAATGATGGCCCTATTGAGAAGGAAATATGAATACCATTCATTCAGGAAGCTCTCAACAATAATCAGGATTCCAGCAACCGACTGGTGAAGAGTTTCACCACACATCCCCCCACATGAATAGACTATAAATACGGAACATTATAGAACTAATCAGCAAGAAAATGGAAGACATCGAGAAGCTTGTAGCAGAACTGGTTGTCAAACAGTCAACTGTAATTGAAGAGAATGAAACAACTACAAAAGGTTTTATTGAGGTATCTGGTATGCTTGACAACTATGCCAAGGAGATGGAAGAGTTAGAGCATTTCCGACGACAAATCACATCCATCTCTAGTGGCAGTAAACGGACACGGTCAATAAGTACTTCAAGTAACTACCAGAAAGCAATTGACGTTGATGAGTAGCAGAGAGCCTTGAAAAAGACTGGAAAGAAACCTTGGGTTGTGTCGTGTAAACCAGTTGCGTCTATCACTAGGAAAGAAAAGCCTACCAATTGACAGAATCCTACCAAAGAGATGAGCAGAGACATCCAGAAAGAAGTATTGGCTTTCAAAAAGCTGGTCAATGCAAGAACTTCTAAAAAACTTACGGAGGCCTTGAATCCAAGCACCATGAAACCAATCCCTAAGGTAACAACAAGAACCAATACACTATTAACCATATTTAGGACACCAACATGGGTTATGCAGTGCCCATGGATTTGATAGTAACATCCTTTGGTTGGGATCCTTTTGGAGGGAACTTCACAAGGCATTTAAGGTGGATTTTCCAGATGTTAAAACACCAATTCTTCTTCTTTGTCTTATGGAGAACACATCTTTGTTGGCAGAACAACAATTGTATGCGGTAGAGTTAGACCAATTTCTTCAAGAGGCAATCAATTCAGAGCTTAGCCAGGAGAAACAAGGGAAGGTCTTGGCGATCTGTTGTCCCGTGGCTCTTATTTGGGCCATGCCTGGAGAGTATCATATGTCACCACAAGCAATATTTCTTCAAAATAGAGTAGGAAAGCATCGTCCTGAAGAGTACCAGGAATTATTCTTCATCACCATGTCCCAGGAGGATAACTTTACCTACAGCCAATCAATGGGTTTTTTGTATCTTCTCACTTTAGATATTCTGTTTGAAGTAACCCATGAGAAGGATGTGTTAGCTGAAGAGATTCTTGAAATAACTAAGGGACAACTTGCTGAGTTCTTTAATAGCTGGTTGGCTAATGGATCTCAGTCAGAATTTCTGGCTAGCCTTGGTCTTCTGGTGTTTGGACTTTTTGTCTCCAATTTTGGCGTGACATGGTTAGACCAAGTTGAATTCCCAGACTTCATGAATTTCTGCAAGATTGGCTCCAGTAAGCCCTTGGAGATTGATATTGTTGGTAAGGCTGTGTCAATTATGCATCATTTTTGTGAGGTGCTCTATAATCTTGTATTTTTTGTTTCCCTTAAATAAGCAGGGTAGAAAATAAAGGTTCTTTTCTTCTTTCACATTTTCTTCTTATGTTTTTCTTTGGGGTATCCTTATAATAAAGTTAAGGGTATGATATAGAATAGAAAACAGAGATAATAAAAACTAGGTAAGGTAAGAATAATCCTAAACCTTAGCCAGTGGTCCAGTCATTCCTGACGAGTTGGCTGGACATTCTTTCAAGAATTTAGCATGGACACAATTAATGAGTTATCCAGAGGTTAAGTCCTTAAGATTGTAGACGTTGTAGCCTACTTTGGCAATAACTTCACGGGGGTTGGTCCATAAGCTGTCTAGCTTATTTTGTGGCTTGTGCAGTTGTTGTTGGTACATCAAAACTTGGTCACCTACTTGGAATGTTGGGAGTGCAGGTAGGTTCACCTGGTTGCGTGAGTAACTTTTGACTCAATGTTTCTTTAAGCTGTTGAAGGCTTGAGACTGAGTTTGCATAATTTGCTTGGTCAGGGTATTCAGTTGTTATAAATAAGTAGATTCACTACAGTTGGCGTTCAGGGATACCAAGTGCATAGGCAGTCCAGGTTTTTGGCTGTATATCATCTTTAATGGACTGAAACCAGTTCTGGAGTGTACAGTGAATTGATAAGCCATGACAGCTGCACCTAGGTGTATATCCCATGAGTAAGGCCAATCATATGCTAATTTCTTCAGTATTCTAACTAGGGTTCCATTGACTTTTTCAACGGCTCCATTTGTCTCAGGACAATAGGGGGCTGAAGAAGTACTCTGAATTCCCATCAAGTCATGTAACCGGGGTAGGATGGCTTTGACAAAGTTGGTTCTATTGTCAGTTAGAATTGCCGCAGGACAGCCATGTTGTGCAATGATTTCTTGAAGCACAAACTTAGAAGTCTGTAGGGAGTTAGCAGAAGCAACAAGCCATACCTCAATCCACTTGGTTAAGTGATCTATGGAACTATGATGTACTTCAGTTTTTCTGGACCAGTGCTTGGAATTGGTCCAACAACATCAATATACACAGTCTGGAAAGCGTATTCAGGCAAGGCAAATCAGTAATAGTTTTGGCTAAGTTTCTCTTTAAACCTGGCGCACTGGAGGCTTTTGTTGACGTATTCAGCAATGTCAGTAGTCATATTTTCCCAATAAACGTATTCTGACATTGTTTTCATCATCTGTTGTATTCCTGCATGTCTTAATTGCCAGTGAACCTCATTCAGGCAGGAAAGTTGGTTAGAGGGACAAATATAGGGAAGAATGGTGCCCTTATAGTTCTTAAAGAGTTTACCATCCTTTATGAATGCATTTTGACTTAGTTGTTGGAGCATTCTTTTAACTTGGTTGTTTAAAGAACTCCATTGCTCAGGATAAATGATCAATTCATATAAACTATCAAGGTCCTCTCCTAATACGGCAACAATCAGTAGTCTAGATAGGGCGTCAGCATTTCCATGTTTGGTTCCTGGTTGGTGGATGATGTCAAAATCAAAGTTTTGCAACTTGGCGGCCCATCTTGCTAGTCTACCTTCTGGATCATTCATCCTTTATAGCCATATTAGGCTTGAATGGTTGGTTACTACTGTAAAATGGGTCCCATGAACATATGGTTGACATTCTTTGATAGCATAGAGTACTGCAAGGTATTCACGCTCAGTAGTACTGTAGTTTTGTTCATGCTTGTTGAGGGTTCTTGAAAAATAATCAACTGGTAGTTCCTTGCCTTTGTTGTTAGTTCATGATATGACTGCATCAATAGCAACATTTGAAGCATCAGTGTGTAGGGAAAAATGGATGGAATAATAGGGATAAGCTAGCAGAGAGTTAGTTGTCAGAACGTCTTTCAAGGATTGGAATGCTTCTTCACACTCTTTAGTCCAGTTGAAGTTGGTGGAGTTCTTTAACAAGTGAAATAGTGGTTGGGCTATTTTGGCAAAATTGGGTATGAATCAGCGATAGTATCCTGCCATGCCTAGGATTACTTGTGCTCCTTTCATGTTGGTAGGGGAAGGCATCAGAGCTATGGCCAACGTCTTGGCTGGGATAGGTCTGATTCCTTTACTGGAGATGACATGACCCAAAAATTCCAAATGAGTCTTAAAAAAGAAGCACTTAGACAATTTGAGCTTCAACTCTTTCTTCTGAAGACTTATGAAGACTTTCTTCAAGTGGCTAAGGTGTTTATCAAATGTTTTGGAGAAAACATTTATGTCTTAAAGTATATGAGAACACAACTTAGTTTGAGGTTGGCAAATGTACTATCCATGAGTTGTTGGAAGGTAGCTGGTGCATTTGCTAATCCTTGTGGCATTCTGGTTGGTTGGTACAGTCCCGCTGCTGTGATTAGGGCGCATTTCTCTTGATCCTCTTTAGCCATTGGTACTTGCCAGTAACCAGAGACCAAGTATATTGCTGAAAAGTAATGTGTACCACCTAGTTGGTCTAGCATTTTATTGATACGTGGCAATGGATACTTATCTTTCTTGGTGATCTGATTCAACTGTTGGTAATCAATGACAACTCGGTTTGTGCCATCTTTCTTCTTAACTAGTAGGAGAGGGGAAGCCCAAGGACTAATTGATGGTTTCAAGAGATTAGCTCTTAGCAGTTTTTGAACTTATTCATCAATGATTGCATTGTCTTTGGGTGATTGCCAATATGACCTTTGGTAGATAGGAGCTGAGTCACTGACATTGATTTTGTGTTTGACTCCATTTGCACAGCCCAAATCAAAATTGGAGGTTGCAAAGATGTCTTTGAACTCATCTAAAAGTTTTTCAAATTTGGACATCTCCCCCTCAGAAAGACCAGACATCTCCTCATGTGGAATGACGGCTAGTACTGAGTGAGCATGAGTCAGAGGTGTCTTTGAAATCACTAATTCTGATAGGTTTCCCTCATAGTAGACAGAATCAATATCAGTTGTTGGCTTGATTCTAATGTATGCTTTTGGTTGGTGTCTCCGGACTACAAGCTTCTTTGGAGACAGGTTTGTCAATAGCACCTTTAGTTCAGAATGGTTGGCTTCATTGCGGAATCCTGGGGCTGCAATTGGCTTGACCAGCAAGGGGTGGGGGAGGCTAAACACATTGAGGGACATTCCAGGAGGAACGTCAAACAGAATACCAGTGCTAACAACTACTTGAATGAAGGGCTCTATTACCATTGAATGATTTGCCTTTAGTTTAATGCCTGTAGCAGAGTTAGCATAAGACTGAAGGGTCTTGGTATGTGGATTAGTAAGACAATAGAGAATGTTCATAACACCATGGGGATACTTAATTAAAGTATGATATTGGTCAGCTTTTCCTTGGGAAACCATGTACAACGTAAAGTTGTTGTTAAACAACAGAGGAATAGAATATCCCATAAGGGTTATTGTTCCAGCGCCCATGGCTATTATGGCGTCGTATTGTTGTAGCAGGTCAGTACCTATTAGCATATAATAGCTAGTGGATTGTAGCACAACAGCACTTGTTGTTAGGACTAACTCACCAAATATCAACAGAATACTACTATAGGCACCGGCTGCAATGGTTTGTTGGTCTCCTGCGGTGGAAAAGCTTTTGTTGTAAGCTAAGTCTGGTTTAAAGAAAAATTTTGGACACCAGTTAAGATGAGACTATTGTTGCAGGTGCCCCTGTGTTGACAAAAGCGCGGATTGGAGTGTCAAAGACTTTAAGTTGAACCCATGTGCATGTTTTGGAAGGATTGATGGTATCATTAGTGATATTACATATAGGGTTGTTTTTTAGATGCTCTTGTAGAGCATCCAAGCAATCCTTGAATATAGGTAGAGCTTTCAGGAAGGTCTCCATTGGAATAGGGAAGGTCACATTGACAAAAAAATTGTCGGGATACAGGAGAACATCTTTTGAATCACTATCAGAGTCAGTAGAGGGCAGGTTGGGTACAGGCTGGGTCAGGTAGGGTCAGAAGGTTGGATTGGTAATACTAGAGCCAAGAGATTCCATTAAAGCATGTCTTTTCTCTAGTTGTTGAGCCCGTGCTGATTTCTTACTGGTTGGGTTTGATAACACAGCAAAGATACCAGCTAGGTTGTCATGGGGAGGTTTAGGCAAAGGTGATGGGGACTCCCTGAGTCCATCACCTACTTGTTTTTGACTCCTTGTTGGAAGAGAAGTAGTCTTTTATGTGGACTGTGTCCTCAGTAGAAACTACATGAACTTCAGGTTGGCCCTGAGTTCTATTTCTAAACATCTCCCGAACCTTTTTGTATACAGCAAAGTTGGGGCAATCCTTCTGCATGTGCTTTTTTCCTTACAAATTCTGCAGCCTGTATAGTTGGGTGGCATATGGTATGGGGTCAACTGGGCATTAGAGTTGCTTTGGTAAGAAGACAAAGGTTGATAGACGGAAATCAGAGATGGTTCTGGAGTGGCATAAACCCGTTGGTCAGTATGCTTTAGACAATCCAACTGAGTTTTGAGCTGCCCTAGGGTAAATACTTGCTCTACAATTGAAGTTATGTCATGGAGGCCATTAATTTGACCAGAAAACTCAAGCCAGAGGTCCTTATATGGTAACAAGGCATATCAAAGGGCACAGTAACAGTTGTTTGGGCTGATGAGGTTTTTCATCTGCAGCCGGCTTACCATAGATCAGAATTAACGGGGGAAATCTCTAAAGTTCTTAATCTTTAGAACTAGGAAGTTATCCCTATTGATTTTGTCTCTTGCTTCTGAATCAAAGACTTTAAGGAGGGCCTTTTTTGCATCCTTGTATTTGTAGTTTCTGGGAAGGTGCTGAGAAATGTCAGCCAATACTTCTTCATCTAACATGCAGATACAGGCTAGACCCATTTCTTGTGACCCCAATCCTTCATTAGCTTTTTCAAAGGTGTCCAGCCACATGTGGATGTTGATGTGGCTGTTCATAGAGAATTTAGTCTTGAAGAGACTGTTTGGTTTAGTTCTTCCTAAACTAGAACCATGATGCACTCCTTGCTGGTATGTGGAGGACAAGATGGTTGACTCATCCTTGGAACCAGAATCAGCACTGAAACTACTACTTTTAGTAGTTAGTTTGATGGCGTTGGTGGCTCTCAGGGCTTCTCTGGCGGCGGCAGTGATGGTTTCTTGAACCTGCACTCCTGATCAGGATAGAATTGCTCCAGTTGTTATTCTGGGAGGAGTGTATTGAGGGGGTTGAGCAGGATCAGCTCAACCATGGTTGAGGATGTTATCAATGATGGTGGGATTGTGAATGGTTGGATCCCCAATGGCTAATTGGTCAAAACGTTCTTCTATAGTAGTTGTGGCTACTCTTAGCTCTTTGAGTACTTGTCCTTGATTGTTTAGCAGTGTGGTGGTGTTAGCCAATTAAGCTGTAAACCCACATACTTGCTCTTCTAGGTCTTGAGTGGCAGTGTGTGCCTATTGTACTCCTTAATTGCAGTTGGTAAGCTGTTCTACTACTGCAGAAGTATTGGTATCTAAGTCTTTAGTACATTGGCGTTGTACCTCTTAAATCTGCATACAATTTTCATTAAATTGCCTGGTAACCTCAGAGTCCACATGAGTAATTGCTGTGTTCTGGTGTCATTGAAAAGCACTTTGCGCGGAGGTTGCTCAAGACAGTCAGCTCATCTGCTCCATTAATTCTTGTATGTGACAATGGTGATTGATGAGGGTCGTTCCTTGAGCCTCAAGGTGTACCACAGACAACTCTAAGTTGGCGGCCAAGGCAACAGTCAAGTCGCAAAGAGGGGTGAACTGAGTATTCACAAAGGTGTTTGACTCTTGAGTGATCCCTTCTAGGTGGACAGAAGTTGCTTGAGCACGGGCGTCAGACTCTTCCAGTTGATGTTTGGTGATATTATTCCATTCACCTTGGCGCTCAAAACTTATAGCTGCCAACTGTTGTAGGTCTTCATGGCAATTATTGAGTTCTTGGAGGCTGGCATTGACCTGATTTAGTCTATTTACAGCGTCCATAAGTTTGGGATGGCCAACCCTTGTGGTGTAAGTGGTCAATCTGTCCAAACTGATGACAGTTGATTGAGGAAGAGCTTCATTGCTATGCTCAATCATTTGTTCAATTTCTGTAGGTCTCGCTCCGTGTTGGTAGTCTCTGCTGAAGTATCTAGAGGAAGATATGGGTCAGTGTTAGCTGGTCCAATGGAAGGAGCAATCCAGAAAAACTGCAGGCTGGGACCTTTGGAAATGGGGTAAATGGGTGCCAAGGGCCAACAATCAAGGGTTTGACCAACTTCAGAGGCAGAGAAGTTAAAGGCCTCAAAGGTTGGTACCAACTGTTGTATTTGTTGGCTCAAAGGTTCCCAGGGCCCCAGAGGAGGAATCAGGGTTGGCTGAACTGTGGGGATTTCCATAGAGCAAAGTTACTCTACTGGACTTGGTCGGTTGTTAGGATTGTTCAGCACTCTGCTTGGGGTACTGGCCTGTCAATTTTCTTGATTGGCTGTGGTGCAATTCCCAAGAGGGTACTGGTTTGATCTTGTGGGGCTTCTGGATGCAGTGATTGAGGATCTGGAGGTGGTTCTTCCAGTCAATAACTGGCTTACCCTTTGAGGGTGAATACTACCAGCTGAGCCCACGTTGATGGTGCTTTCTTGAGATGGTGCTGATTGAGTGATGGATGGAGAGCCAGATCTATTGGGATGACCACTTGTTGGATGTTGTTATTCAAGGGGAGGAGAGGCACTCCAGGGCAACCTCCAGAATTAACTCATTCTGCAAGTCAACTTACTGAATGTCAACAATTTGTTGACATTCAGTAAGTCAACATTATTTTGGTATTTATCTGCCAGAATTGGGCATTTTCAAAACTAAGCTAATTTTTCATAGTGAATTATTAAGTCATAATTGCAAAATTAAAAAGGAACAGACATAATGTCAACACCATTTAAACAAAGGCTTAATTTTAAGCCAAAAAACTAATATAATTTACTATGAAAATGTAAGTTTCTTTGTACTTATACATTAAGGTTGAAAACAGTAAGTAATATCTGGATGTCAACCCCAAATAAGAATCCATAAATTTCTTAATAAAATACACAATATTCTAAAAATAACTACTTTTTATATTTTATACTACTGTTTTTATTAAATATATATTAAGATAAGCATTGAACAAAGACATATGCCAACTTTCAGAGCATTCTTTGTATTATTTAGATATTTACTGTTATTTTAAACTCACTGGATAAACTATAGCTTATTTCCAGAAGTCCACTTAAGCCAACACACATATGTTAAAACTAGAATTTATATATGTAATTATAATGTCAACTTTGTGTCAAATTGACGCTTTGCCTAAATTGCAACAAAGGGGTTTGGCTAAGCAAACAAAGTGACATAATTTAAGCAAGATTTAATAGGAGAGTTGCTATAAAAGAACACTGACTGCCTGAATGTTGACACCTTCACTTATTTATTAGTAAAACACTGCCACTTAACAAAAAGCACACATACAATGGTATGGTAATCCAGGCCAAAGTACCCAGGGCTGTACTTCAGACTTCCCTCTACAATCCCTATTATTTAGTTTTCATAAGTTACATATGCAACTCTTTATTTTTTTAAAATTTAAAAATAATTGATTTTGGCTTTAAAAAACCAACTCCAGAAAATATTAACCAAGCTTTATAAGTGATTTACATAGTGTTTTTCCACTTTAATGCTGACTGTCAGCATGTTGACGTCAAAATTAAAGCATTTTTTATGCTGAAAACCTAAATTAAATATTTTTGACTACTGTGACTACCAGAATGTTGAATTTTTATTTAAACATGGGTTTTTTTCTATTCTTTAATAATAAACTAGCTCTAAAATTACTTTCTATACTTCTATAAACTATTTACTTAATAATAAAATTTAAAACAAGTGATTATTATTTAAATTTATTCATATCTCACATGATTATTCTTACTTTATGAACTCTACTCTAATTATTGTAGGATAAATCTTCCAAGAAGCCACAAAATAACCCCAAGTCAACCAAGAAAGTACCCAAAGCCTCTGGAAAGGCCCAAAGTCCCTACCCCAACAAAAAACCAGCCAAAGAGCCCTCAAAGAAACAGAAGATAAAGGAGAAGAACCCAGACCCTGAAAGCAAAGAGCCCTCCCCTGCCCCCTCCTCTTCTCCAAGCTGGTACCAATCAGAAGGAGATGAGGTTCCACTAAATAAGTAAGGAAGAAAGAAGATACCCAAGAGTCCAGAACCCCAGAAAAGCCCAGATGAATCAAGATCAAAAGAATCAAGTCCCAAAGAATCAAGCTCATCCCAGTCCAGAAAGTGCAAGAATCCAACTCCAGATAATTCCCCTCCACTGCCCAACAAATCTTGAACTCCATCCTCCTCATCAAGTATCAATAAAGAAGATCCAGATGATTACCTGTCTGACTATCATCAAGCACCAATTAGCCCATGGGACTTCCTAAAGGGATACAATATATGTAATGTCAAAGGAGAGTTTAAGCTCCCAAAGAAGTTCCCTTAGTTTTTCCCTCTAGTGTCTGTCAAAGGAGGTGCAAGTTTAGTCTGTAATGGCTATGTTTTCAATTGAAACAATCAGAAGAGAGCAGGAAGAAGCAAGCATTATGTATGTGAAGATAGAAGCTATGCTGCCAGAATCAATACAGAAAGATGGGATAAAGTCACTAGTGAAAAAGGAGAGCACACATGCAATGCTCCTATAAATCTTATTGAAAAGCTTCTAAAGTGGTACCTCTACCAAATGGTCCCAGTCCCCAAAGATGTCAAGGCTTCTGATATGGCAGTTAAAAACATCACACACCTAAGTAATGAGAACCTGAAGCTCATCCCTGACCGCAACAGTTAGTGAAGTACATATGTGACAAACGCCGTGACCTAGTCCCCCTAAAGAAATCAGCCATGGTTCAAGGAGAGTTAGTCTTGACAGAGGAGTTAAAGATATTCAATGGTGATGAGGCATTCCTTTTACATGATAATGGTACTACAGCAGAGGCAATTATTATATGCTATGCTACACAACAGAACCTGGAGCAGTTGAGGGATTCAGAGACCTGGTTATGTGATGGTACCTTTGAAGTATGCCCCCGCTTTTTTACCAACTATGGGTTGTACATTCCCTTATTGAAGGCAGAGTGCTCCCATTTGCCTACTTTCTGCTTCCTGGGGCAACAGAAGAGATCTACACAAGGGCCTTTAAAATCCTTCAGGAGGGCATCAAAGCCCTAGCCAGTAATAGAAAGAGTCCCCCTGGCCATAATACTAGAGCCAACCCAGATGATGATAAAAAGGATGAAGCCACCCTTGCTGCAGAAAAAGAAGCTCAAGATAAAGCACTTGGCCCCTCAACTATAATTATGGATTATGAAACTTCCCAGTATAACGCTTTTGTAAATACCTTTGATGGAGAGGTACAGGGGTGTTTTTTCCATTATTAACAGGCTGTCAACAGGCAACTAAAGGGCTTACCTAAGCTCAGCAAGCTCCACCGTCTAGATACATCAGGAAAGTGCAAGTTCTTAATTCAGTAGTTTGTAGCACTAACCTTTGTAAAGCCAGAGCATGCTGGACAAGCCTTTGAGCTCCTATTCCAGGATCCATATGCCAAGAAACATGATGGTGCCTTCTACCCTTTCATTGAATATTATGAACCACAGTGGATTGGACGTAAGGTCACTAAGCGCCAGAGCAAGCCCAGAGCCAAAGCTAACTGTTACTGCTACCAGGAAGTTCTTAAGGATGAAATGAAAAATACTTCATTGTTGGAGGGCTGGCATAAGCATATCAAGTCCTCCTTTGGAATAAAGCCCAGATACAACACCTTCTACAAGCATCTCAAAGTCCAACAGGGGAAGACTACTGCATCCATCAGAGATATTGAGAACCGCCCATCTAAGAAGAAGAGAACCACCAAAGAGAAACAGTATCAAGAGAAGATCAAGGACGTTGTCAAGGCCAAATATAAGCTTTCAGAGATTTTGGAATACATCAAGAAGATTGCCACAGTTCTTAATGGCAACCAGGTTATTACAGTCTAGTTTTTCATTAAATTTATTGAGTATTGCCTAATTTTTTATATAGTTCTTATATATTAAGTATAACTTTTTAAATAAATAGTTATTCTAAATAAATCATTAATCTTTTATGATACTGCTTTTATAAAATCATTGTTTTTTATTGATAGTTTGATGCTTTAGACTGTATTGCATGGCCTATATTGGTATTTTACTAGTAAATCAAATGTTTTTTGTAGTTTTTGATATAGAAAAAACTTTATATTCCTGTTTCTGATTGCTATATTTTGTTATAATACGTGAAATTTTATGTAGTATTTTTTGTATATTAGATTTATTTTGTTTTTATAAGTGGGAAAAATTTTTTATAGTAAAGATACATAATTTCATAGTAAAATAAAATAAAAGTGTAATTTTATGATTTTTTTTAATATTCATGTATAATTTTTTATGGAAATTTTAAAATCTATGTTGTCACATTACCCTAAAAAGTTTCTTGAAGCTTAATTTTTATTAAGTAAAATGTTCAGGAAACAGGTTTCTGATTATTAAAAAAAGGTTGACATTTAGTAGTCTGCATAAGTTAAAAGTTAATTCTGACTTTTCAATGCTGTTGACATTAAAGTATTTTTAATTCTGATTATCAATATATAGTAAGTCAACTTGTGGAATGAGTTAATTCTGGCAGTTGCCGCACTCCAGAGGATCTTGTATTAACCATATTGAATAGGTTCTTCCCTTATCAGAGGCTTTATAGGCATCAATAGAGGTTGGTAGAGGAATTGGCTAAAAGCCCCTGTAGTAAGCACCAAGATGTGGTACTATTACTACAGTTATTAAAGAAAGTCTATTGGTTGGTTGACAGTCTAGGGTTCTAGCAGTGAGATTATAGGATAATCTGGTTGTTGGTTGGTACACTTGGTATTTAAATAGTCAGATACCAGCAAGTGGTGATAATACAGAGTGGTCAGCCTGTAGAACAACAAAGGGTTCAGAGTAATGGCAACAGCAATTACTCAGAATCAAATCATCAACAAGTGACTTACAGTCAAGCTTGGTTGGCAATTTAGTCAATAAGAGGAGACTGGCCTTTGTAGTCCTTAAATTATACACTCAAAGAAGTAATTGATGGTGTAGCTTAAAATAAGGGGGGTAACATAAATTTATTTAAGAAGAAGAGAAGGGGTTTAAATACTACAACTCACTTGATAGCTCAAGGTGAGTTAGTCATTGTGTGGGGGTTAAGAGAGGGGGATGAATGTGATTGGGGTAGATCAGCCCAACAATCAGGTAAAGATGGAACAGCCCTAGTGGCACAAGGGGTTTAATGAGGCTGAAGGTTGGGGTGGTTTATCTGCAACGACAGTCAGTGAAAGGTTTGGTGAGAGAACTTAACTGAGAATTGGTGTAATTTTGATCTGGAATCAAGTCGTTGGGTTAGACAATCTAGAATCTAATCAATACTATGTACATCAGGAATGATATCCTATTGAGAAGGCAATCTGGATCCCATTCAGTCAGGAAGCTCTCAACAACAATAAGGATTCCAGCAACCAACTGGTGAAGAGTTTCACCACAGAAAGCCAGACTTCAGTTGACAAACCTGAAGCATTTGACTACTACTGTCCGCCCTTTGCTTCATTTGGCCCTGTGCATCTCACTGAGTAACCCCAAATCCTGACCACAAACCCTGGACCTTAGAAGACTTGCAGTGGTACACCTGCCCAAACGCACCCAAGGAATCCTATCAAATTGTCTGTGACAACAAAGCAATCACCATCTATCCGTTGATCTTCAATGGGAAGTAAAACAATCTTGCTACCTACCTGGTCCCCATGGAGCCACCCCTGACACCCAAACCAATCATCTCTACCCCACCCACCTCTTACGCCACTGGCCAGAACAGTCAATTCCTGGGGGCTTTTACCTGGCGCTCACAGGATTGATTAACTCTGCCTTGCCAGTGGCCGGGCCTTGGGCTGTGGCTGGGAAGGCCCTTTCCTATCTAGTAAAGTTAGTTCCCATCATCTGGTGGGCCATGCCAGTACCTGCTTTGACTCCTCCCTCACCTACTGGAGCCCTACAGTACTCTTGGTATCCTGATAAGACTGGCTTGATGGGCAGTGAGACTGTAGGCATATGACTACAAACTTATACACTATCCTGGAGCCAAGCACACCAACACTGATGGATTATCTAGACTTCCACTAGTAGCCGCCCTTGCCCCTGAAGGAGACGCCCTGTTTGACATCATTCCTTTTCCCTCCAAATGGGATAGTATCCCTCCTGAGGCTCAGAAAATCCTAGCCAAAATTGCTTATAACACCACAATTAGAGACAGCTGTCTATATAAGGAAGTCAAGGGACATCAACTGCCATACATTTGCTCCTCTTGGCGGCTAGTCATATTATGACAATTTCATAATCTAGCCACTAGGCATGTATGCAAAAAATGTAAGATGACAACACTTGCATGGCACTGTTATTGGGAAGGTATGTACACTGATGTATTAGAATTTTGTCAAAGTTGCATGACTTTCTCAAAGTATTGTCTCCTACCCAAGGCCACTAGTTTTAGACTGCATCCCCCCACCCACACATTTCACATGGTTAGTATTGATGTGGTAGGACCAGTAGGCCCAAATAAGACTAGTTGTGGGAATAGATATCTTATTGTAGCCATTGACCATTTAAGAAAACAGGTCAAAGCCAAGGCTATTCCTGCCCCTACAGCCAAGCACACCACCCAATTTGTTCTATCACATATAATTGCCAAACATGTCTGCCCACACACTATCTTGACAGATAATGGAACCAACTTCACTAGCAAGCATCTAGCTAAATTAAACAAGGCTATGGGAATAAAGGACACAAAATCTACTCTGTATCACAAGAAACAAATGGCTCTGTTGAACAAGTTAACGGCACCCTCAAGACTATCCTCAAAAAGCTCATGCTAGATTCAGACTTGTCTTGAGATACTTTAGTCCCCTTGGAGCTCATGGTTTACAGGGTAACTAATCATACTGCTACTGTATGCATCCCCTTCCAGATGGTTTATGGACAACAACCTTCCTTATCTGGGCTCCTAGTAACCTATCAATTGGATACAATAGATCCCCCAATGATCATCTGAGAGCTTTCAACAAAGGTTTAATAACTCTGCACCACAAAGCATATAACACTATGAGAACAAATTGGTGTGCTGTGTTTGCTTGCAACATAAATAATTGTCCCAAGCTAGCCTCTTTTGAGATTGACCAACACATACTTGTCTCTAAGGCTCGGACTTCTGGATGTCCCCAAAAGCTCATCCCAATATTTTCAGGTCCATTTGTGGTAATTGTGAAAAGTAGATTTGATGCATATACAGTTTGACATATTGCCTCTGGTTGAACTTATCAGAGAGTACATGCCAAGTTCATGAAAGCAGCCCCTGTATTTGACAAGGAATCTCCTTGCCCCTTGTCAACTTCTGCCTAAACGGGCAACCCACAGTAAGGCCATGCGGCTTTACGCAAACACTGCCAGCCTCTCTATTATCTCTTCTATATAGGATAGTAGAGGAAACATTACATAGGGATATAGAAAGTCAATGAAGCAAGGTATCCTACTACCCCTTCATAGGACCAGGCTGAAGAGACCAGTTGTTGGTATATACTTCATAAATAAAAAATGGATTTATCCCAGAAAAAAAAAAGAAAAAAATAAAAAAATAAAAAATATGGTAGAAACTCAAGTGTTTATTCCTGGAGCTTATGAAGAGTCATGAACCCCATAAAAAGGTTAGTGAATTTGGCAGTCACAAAGAAAGGGCTCATACAATCATCATTGTATGCAGCTACACAGTCACTAATGGGAGCCTGAAGCATCTAATTGTACATACTATATTTCTTGGGAAGATGAAAGCTGGTATAGATGGCGGCTAGGATGAAGGGGTCCTAAATCATGTACTTGTATGATTCAAAACACTTGGCAGGACACCACGTGAACAACTGAGCCCACATATTGTCAATAGTGGTGGGTAATTTGTTTCAGGATAGATTGGTGTAATTTTCCAGATTAACAGAGAGACCCAGAGTAATGAGGGCTTGTACCCTCTGGTGGTACAAGTTAGGGTCTAATTACCCAACCCAGTTGGCAAACAAGCGGTACTGATGGCTCTGAGACGCCCCATCAAACCCATGGTATGAAAAAAACAGTGTCAAAACTGCAGGCTCAACCCGCCACCAAGGTTCCAACCAAGCAGGGTTGTGACCTACAATCCAATTATCTGGTCACTTGAAGCCAGACTATGAAGTCAACTTGAATTACCAAATCCAACAACATGAACAGATGATGATTGCTTAGGGTGGATACCTTGTTTTGGCGCTTGGCTCATTACCAGGATCAAGCCACCCCCTTCTCCCATCCAACTGTGTGATCTCCAATCATGTTCCTTTTATCCTTGACTCACATGAACTATATAATCACTATCTCACAATAAAGATTATTATCTAGCTTCTAAATATTTTCTCCCCTTGTAACTCTGCTAAAACAGCACAGTTACGACATTGGTAGCAGAAGTAGGTTTCCCATCCTACCTTATCTTGGAAAATTCCGCCTGTTGCCCGCCCACACTACAGCCAGCAAATATTTGACAGAATCATGTCTGGTCTCCTGCCTGACTGGAATCTGTATACCCCTGGTACCACCATACCTGATGGCTTTGTCTTGTACCAAAACACGGTGATACTGCTACCCGCCTTCAACGCTATTTCTGCACAAGGTTTCTTCCAGGCTCTATCCTTGCTACCACAGCCAACCAACAAAACCACTGTTGTGAATGCAGCTATTCACTGTATTTCAATTTCGCCTTCAGTGGGCCATTTTGAGGACAAATATCTTGCTTTTGCTTTTGCTACTCAAAATGAGTTGATGACCAATTCAGAGAAAACAATTATTTGGTTTCCTGATCTCTAAACAACTCACTTGCCCCACTAATGCTGGTGGCAAGTGATCCTACCGTCCTGGTAGTGTTTTGTGGTATTCTCAACCACTTATATTACATTTCCTTATTCATCAATAAAGTTCAAGTTCTATTCACATTTTTGTCTTTGTGTCTTCTGTACTTCTGCGCCTCTCTCTAGCCACAACTAGTAGAGATTATTCTTCCAGGGCCTCAAGGTAAACACATTTGCCTTCACTGTAATCTAACCAAGACTTAGTACAAATACAATTCTAAGGTTAGGATTTCCCATTGTGTGTCTGTGCCGCGCCTCAGAACACAACAAAAATGGTGCTCACTACAGGGGCTGTAAGCCCCTTGGTTGTCCCCTTTGCATCCTTTGTTTTTAGGTCCTTTGCCTCCGCCTATACAAGAGTTGACTTCCTCTGAAATTACAAGTCCTCCTATTGAAGAGGACATTGCCAACCAACCTATTACCCCCATGATACTGAACCTTGAGAATGGTCCCTGCCTAGTTGCTTATCCCATGGGTACCCCTGATTTATAACAAGTCATGGTGGTAGCCCTTGAGATAGCCCGTGAAGGAGCCATCCCTTGCCTCCAGGTGCAGTTTAATCAGGCTGAATACTACAAATTATTTGTGGCTCCTCAATTTCCACAGTATCTCCTCTCAGCAGCTGGCTCCGCTGAGCACCTACTGACATCCTTTGTGCAGCCTGCCTTAGCTCACCATCAAATGGTGTTGGGGCTCCACATTCAAGAAATTTTGTCTCTACAAGCAGCCGTCACTCATCACTGAGACCAGTTTGATGCCTATCAACAGTGGATTCATTCCCTGTTTTTGTTGGTATCTGACAATCAACGCAACTCTGTCACCTCCCAGGCCTGTTTGGTTAATTCTATTGAACAAATGGGCCAGTCTATCACCAAATATGTGAGAGAACGTCTACACAAGTTCCACCAGCTAGAACAACCCTGGCAAACTCAAGTGGATTCCACCTTAAACAATTATCTCACTGACTTTGAGCAACTTGTGCAACAGCTCAATGCCTTCAGTAAATATTCCTTTGAGAAACTACAGCAGGTAGCAGACTTTGCTGCTAGTGGCCTTAATGAACTCAGTACAGCTTTTGATCAGGAAAGAGCTGCCATTGCTGCTGCTATAGCCAAACTCCAGAATCAAGTGAATGAATTAGCTACGCCCAAGCCAGATGTTCCGCCCTCTCCCCCTTCTGATGACTTGGCAGATTGAGAGAAGAGAATATGGGACGCTATTTGGGAGCTATATACAACTACTTGCAGTCAAAGACGTCCTACTGAGGCTCCTCAACCCATAGCCCAGGTTCTTGAATTGACTGCTCAAGTTGCAGAGCTAAAGCAAGAAGTTGCTGGGTTACATGAGGTAGTGACAGCCGCTGCTAGCCCACTTGGGGTTAACGAGGAAGATGGTTGTTGTCCTGGTTTGGTGGGGGCTCCTTGAATCCACTGTGCTATGGAGTTGATTGCCCTAGCTAATGAGGTGGACCATTTGAAACAAGATCAGACTGAGTTGGACAGAGACATACAGGAGATGAGTGAGCTGATAGATTTGGTAAACAACAGATTCACCCCTTGCCTATCAGTGGGGCCATCCCTTACTTTGCGGCTGGCTGAGCTCTCCACTGTTGTCACTACCCAAGGACAACGCCTAGATGTTACTGAACAACAGACCACTCTAGCCAACACTACAGGTGCCCGTGCTGCTGAGACCCTGACTACCCTTGAGGAATGTGTTTTTCAGCTGTGAGCCAGACAGCCCTCCTCCAAATCTGAAGCAGAATTCTCCCTGCGCAAAAATATACTCAATAGCAACAATGGTGGCCCAACTCCAGAAGCACACTTCAGCCTAACTTTAAGCAAGACTTTGACCCCAAAACCTCAACCATTGAAGCTTTCTTAACTATCTACAAAACTGCCATGAGAAGAGCCTCAGATGAGGTTAAGAAGTAACACATTTTAACCCTGTCTACACCCAACCTGCCAAGAGGTGGTGGTGCCTGAGCTGCTCACCATTATAACTTGGGAATATATAAGCAGCTTTTGAATGACAAATTCTGGTGACAATCTTAGTTTAGAAGTGAAGAAGGATGCATTCATGAAAATTGCTTTCAAACCTAAGGAGACTCTAGACAAATTTCCAGATAGATTCTACATGGAATAAAAGCAACTGATAACTTTCAGACAATTGACGGCTCACAAAGCTTACATGGCTTGCGCTCAAGCCCTCAAGGTTAACCAGCCTCTTTGCCTCTATTTCAAAGCCCATAAAGCTATGCTTCCTCCATGATGAGCATAAAGACGTTATTGCAGGATATGTACTATACCCACTCTGGAGCAGTTGTTTGGGAGAATTGTGCCACTTCTAACTCTTATTTGTCTTCCTGTGGTCCTTGCATCCTTACAATGAACTTGCAAAATCCTCCTTGACGTCAAAGTTGCCAGAACTATGGCCAGATAGGTCACCATTTTCAAGTTTGCACCAATCCTTGGGTTGAAGGAGCTAATCCTGAGTAGCAGGCAGGAAAAGAACAGTCAACCTAGAGGTGGAGACACTCTTTGTCATAAATTGCGCTATTAATGCTTTTTTGATTTTCCCTTCAAATATTGATAGTTGCAAAGATTTGACTGGTTTTGCCTTCAAGTTTGGAAATTCCCTGCCTTCTGTAAATAGGTCTGGTTCAATATCCACCCATTCCAGATTATCTTACCTGTCTGTAGTTGATCCTGGTATTACCTCATCCCATTGTGACCCCCTCAGCCACTCTGTCTTCCTATTGAGTGATCACCTCCTCTTGTCAACTATTTAAAGTAGAATTATTACTCCTAATAAAGACAAGTTTATCCACATTTGTGTTGGCTTTTATAATCTTCAAGCTTTCCCTGTCTTTTCTGCCAAAAGGACTTTTACATCTTGTTTTCCAGGAAATTAAGGTATGTGCCCTTAATTTTTCCCTGAAGGCTAACCCAAGGCTAGCTTCAAACCTCAAATCTTCTGTATTAAAGATTTCCTGCCGTATCCTCCAGGATGTTGTCCCCTGGAGCCAAACACAATAAAATGGTGCTCACTACAGGGGCTGCAAGCCCCTTTGGTTACCCTGTTCTGACATGCATTCTCTGGTCCCTCTCCCTTTGTTTCCAAAGTACCAGATCAACCTAAAGTTTCTAGTCCCTCTCTAGAAGAAGACATTACCAATGCTTCTGCAAATCATATGGTATTGGTTCTGTCTCTTGGGCCCTTGTGGGCCCCCTTCCAGCTTTCTCTCTCAACTATGAGCAAGCCTGTGCTGCGGCCCGCTCCCTTCTTTACTCTGGTATAGTAGTCATGCACTCTATCCCTGGCCTCCGTCCCGGGTACGCCTCTGAAGATCTGTACTCCTTCCTGTTGGATTTTGGTCTCCCCCCTGCATTGATGAAATCCATGGATACTATTGGCATTTTGATTAAACAGTTCATCCAACCTGCCCTAGTTCACCACCAACTTGCCTTGGGATCCCAGAATCAACTGCTAGATGCTGTAGCAACTGCTGTCTCCAACAATCATGCACAAAATATGGCCTATCAATAATGATCCCATAGCCTTTTCTCTTTTATTTCAGATAACCAGCATAACTCACTGGCTTCACAGAAGTACTTAACCTCAGTTTTTAATTCTCTTTGCTCCTTGTTCCCTGGATATATCAAGGCTTGATTGTGCAAATTGGATCATCACCAAGCTATGTGGCATGGGCAGATAAAAGCAACCCTTCTAAAGTATTGGCATGATTTTGAGACCTTATTTAACAAGCTCAACCAATTTCAAGAGCATGCTAATTCCCAACTCAAGTTGGTTGGGGCCCAAGTCAATAATTTGGGCCAACATCTTCACCAAAAAATGGTCTGGATAAGGCTGTGCTAGGAGACACTCTGTATTAGGCTAAACTATGTTGATGATAGAGAAGCTTTCATTAAAATGACTCCCCCCGCTCCATCTGTTGAGGTCCCGTCTGCCTTTGAAGCTTGATAAGGGAAGCCATAGCTGAACTCAAAGCCACTACTCAAAGTCAAGCCTCTGTTACAAGTCCTTCTCCGGTCAAACCTACGTCCAACCCTTGCATTGCCTCACTAACCAACCAAGTAGCTACCTTGCAAGGTGAGATTGAGTATTTGAGACAACACCTCTCTGACCCTTGCTGTGTTCTGAGGCGCAGCACAGACACACAACATGGAATCCTAACCTTAGGACTGGATTTTATAAGTCTCAGTTATATGGCAGGGAAGGCTATTCAATTACCATGTGGCCCAAAATTAATAATATCTGCTAGACGTGGCTAGAGAGGCGCCAAAGTACTGGAAAACACAAAGTCAAAAATGTGAATAGAACTAAAATTTTTATTGGTGAATATGAAATGGAATATATAGTGCTTAAGAATACCACAAAACACTACCAGAACGGCAGGATTACTCACCACTAGCATGAGTGGGTCAAGTGAGTTGCGCAGGATCAAGAAACCAAACAATTGTATTTCCTGACTCAATCATCAACTCATTTTGAGAGGCAAAAGCAAAAGCAAGAGATTTGTCTTTAAAATGGCTCACCAAAGGCAAAAT
This sequence comes from Entomophthora muscae, assembly GCA_014839935.2. Lineage (NCBI taxonomy): Eukaryota > Fungi > Entomophthoromycota > Entomophthoromycetes > Entomophthorales > Entomophthoraceae > Entomophthora > Entomophthora muscae. Next base: position 74,832 of record QTSX02003130.1, read on the forward strand.
CAACACATGGTGAAGAGCAGTATTCACAACATTGACCTTCCCTAGATTAGTCTTAGGGGATGATACTTGCAGAGGAACTTGGCATGCACTCAAGCAAAAGGACGACCACTGGAGAGGAGCTTTACAGTGTATTCAGACCCTCATTTGAAGGTCACTTCCAAAGGGCCAATTCACAGAATGTCCAACTTATGCGTGTGCCCACCTACTCTGTGTTGGTATTAAAGAACACCATCACCAACATCAACATCAGGCAAGGGGAGCGTTCAGCATTATCAGGAGAAATCTCAATCATCTTAGTTTTGCATGCAGAAGTGTAGGCAGTGGCCTGTATATCAATTATGCGGTTGACTAGATCCTTGATGTTGTTTTAAGGATTCCTGGCCTTATCACAGGAAAGCAGGAGGCCCACCAAGAGCAATGGAGTAGTAGCCTCTTGCCCATACAGCATAGCAAAAGGGGAAAACCAAGTGACACAATGTTTGCCAAAGCAATGCACAAAGAAAGCAAAATGTAAGTATAGATCCCAATTTGCAGCCTCATAGTAGACAAGCTTGCTCATGATAGAAACCAGTGTTGAATTTGCACACTCAACTTCCCCATTGGTAGAAGGGTTTAGGGGGCAGAGAAGGACAGTGAGCCCCCAAGGCCTCAATAACAGAGGTTACCAACTTAGCGTTGAAATTAGTCCCATTGTTGAACAGCAACACTTGAAGGCAGAAATGGCATTAGAAACACTTTGTAACAGAAAGGCAGCAGTTGTCTTAGCAGTGATCTCCTTGGTAGGGCAAGCTTCTACCCACTTTCTGAAGTGATCAACAGCAATCAGGATAAAGCGGCAACCAGAGCGGGAGCAGGAGAGAGAACCTATAGCGTCAATGCTGACAGTGTGGAAGGCATGTTGAGGGGGAACTAATTTAAAATCAGGTGAGGCAGCTTGTGGTCTCTGAAGTTGGCAGTTGTGGCAGCTAGCTATGACGTCTGGAATCAGCAGGCAAAGGTTTTCCCAGAAGTAATTCTTATGGATCCAGTTAAAATTCTTGGCAATGCCTCCACACCCAGTCTCTTTATGAGCTTGTAGCACCAACAAAAGGCAAAGACTAGGCCGTACATAAGGCAGGTATTGATTTTGTACTTTATTGAAGAGCTGATTGTTGCAAATGAGTATATCTTCAGATAGTTAAGACAAGGCTAATTGAACTTCTTCTGTCTTGCTTTCCCAAGAGAAATGATATCCAATTAGCTCATACAGTCAATCAGCCTCAGCAGAATGTAGTGAAAGGATGGGCATTCTGGATAAGCCATCAGTGTTCTGATATTGAATCCTGGGGCAATGGAACACAGTGAATTAATAACCTTTTAGGCAGAGGGCCCATAAAGCTAGCCATCTTTCTGGCTCCTTAAGCTGCTTTAACCACTTAAGTAAAGCGTGGTCAGTGATAACAGTACTATGAGTACCATACACATAGTGGCAAAACTGTTTGACTGCATGAAACACAGAAAGACATTCTTTCTCTGTAACAATGTAATTCTTCTCATGATTGTTTAGAACACAAGAAGTATAAGCACAGGATGGTCCACACTTTTGTTGTCTAGTTGGGCCAAGATAATCCCAATAGCAATGTTGCTAGCATCAGAATATAGGTTAAATTCCATATAATGTCAGGATACACTAGGATTGGCGCCTCTTTGAGTTTTTGCTTAAGGGTTTCAAAGGCTTGCTGCTGACTGGCAGTCCATTTGAAAGGGACATTACGTAATAGCTGGATAAGAGGCTCACTAGTATTGGCAAAGTCAGGGATAAACTTCTGTAGTAGCCCATCATCCCTAGAAAGACTTGTACCTTTTGCAGGTTGGTGAGCAGAAGCATTTTGTCAATTGCTTTAACCTTCTTAGTCATTGGGTGAATCCCTGTCTGAGTTACTTCATGGCCCAAGTATTCAAGACGCTCTTTGAAGAAAGCGCACTTAGATGGTTTTAGCTTGAGGCCAGCTTCTTGAATATTTATGAAAACCTCTTTGCAATCAGCCAGGTGATTGGAAAAGGTAGCACTGAAAACTGTTATATCATCTAAGTATACTAGGACACATGACAGTTTTAAGTTGCAGAGGATGGAGTCCATGGCCCTTTGGAAGGTAGCTGGGACATTGCAGAGTACCTGCAGCATGAGGGTAGGCTCAAACAGTCCTTCAGATGTAATGGGCACGGCCTTTTGGCAGTCCTTGGGAAAAAGGTCAACTTGCCAGTATCCTTATGCCAGATCCATAGAAGATAAGAACTTAGAGCCTCCAAGACAGCAGAGAGCATCATCAATACGCAGTATTGTGAAGTGATTTTTTGTAAACTAGCCTTCACTGTAATCACACATTGATTCATTAAGATTAGTGAACAAGAGTACAATGGTACTCTTGTACTGGATGGCAATTAGTCCAACTGATCAACTAAGCTGCACTTTGAGTCCATATTGACATATGATCATCTGACCATTAGATTAATAGTGGGCTAAGTGATATAGAAAACTGGGCTGTGGACAGAGGATCCTGGCGCTCTGTGGCTCTCATCAATCCCTTCCTTACTATATAACTCTCTCCTTAAATTATTAAATAAAGATTGATTTACATAACTTATACCTTATTATATGCATTAGGCTAAAGAACTTATCTTAGCTTAGTCTTTAATAACAACTAAGGTTGTATTCAAGTTAAGTAAATACAGCTATTACCCACCCAACAGCTGAATTTACGACATTTGGTGCTCACTCTAGCAAGCATCTGTCCAATGGTACTCACAGCCCAGATGGGAACTCGTCTTTTGTGCAGGGAGGTGATGGAGATAACCTTCTCCATGCCTTCCTTTGCCATCTTCAGGACCACCCCAATGCACTTTTCATGGAGAGCAATTTCCTTGCTAGAACAAGGGATGGTCTGCCTAAAAAATTCATGGCTTTTGGTCAATTTATGACTGACGTACAGCACCCCTACCAGATTGAGGATTAGTCCTATCTGCACCTCAACGTCCCAGTGCCACTTATAAGTGGACATAAACGTGGAGCCTACCCAGCAGCAGCTGGAGCAAGCCATCAGTAGCATTGACCGTGGTGCATATTGAAATGGGGAAGCACATGAGAAGCTTGCTGTACTGCCATCTTATGGCACAACAACTAAAGAGAAAATCCGTAACTTTACATGAATAACTCATAACCAGCTTTGGTTGCAGGTGAAAACAATTGAACAAGCCAAAGAGTATATCCATAGCTTTGTACATCCTGCCATTTGCCACAACTGGACCCACTTGGGCTATCAAATTTCCCTTATCTCACATCAGAGAAACTTGATAAACAATCAGCAGGCTTTTCTCTGTTGCCTGTACAATAAACTCACGGGCTCCATGACCAACATCAGTCATTGACTAAACAGCTTGGCTGGTCACCAAAAATTTACTGCAAATTGGTCAGCACAGCTGGAGGAACGCCTGACAAACTATGTGGTCACAATGGTTGGTACCATGCTCAAACACAAAGGACTGGTCAATAATTGGCTTGGAAAAGTCACTCACCACATAAAAGGGGCAGAAGCCACCTTCTGCTATCTATTCAAAAAGGTTGAGTCTCTCCACCGCTCTGTTAGAATGATCAAGGATGGGGCTTCTTCCAATTACAACAAGAAAGCCACTGCCATTGTTCTTCAGGAGCTGGAGGAGCTATCTGAACATGTCAGTGAGATTAACAAGGGCCTTTGTCAATCCCTTTCCAACTGCAACCATTTAAACATGGAATTTCCCAAGTTTTCAAAAATGATTGACCACAACCAAAACTGCACAGAAGAAAATCATGATAATCTGGAAAGATTAAGTAATAGTCATTGGGCTATGCAAGAAAAGAACAATGTGTTGCTTGAAAAACAGGAATCACGTATTGAGTAGCTTGAAGACAACCTGCACATAGCAAATTGTATAATAAAAGATCTGGCTCAAGAAGTACAAATGCAATATAGCAATATTCTGCATCTACAAGGGCAAGTGGAGCAGTTACTTCAGTTGTACGCCAGCCAGATTGTGCTGGAACCAGGACCCATACAACTACAAGAAGAGGTCAAAGTGTCTTGTCCACTGCCAGCCAGGCAATGTCAGAGGACTGTCGCTCCTTCCATAGCTATGAGAGCAATGAAGACAACATAGGCCATACAATGAAGAAGGTCTACGTGGTTTAAACAGTTCTGGATAGCAGCAAGACGCCTCTTCCTGGGGCTGCTGCTTCAACTTCCAGGACCAGGAACAACACCAGAGATGCGTCTTCTGAAGCACAATTCCGCACCTCAAACCAGATAAAAACTTAACCTCCGCCCAGAAGAAAGCTATAGCTTTAGCACCTCTTCTGTTATCCTGAACTTTAAACCAACTAATCTGCCAAAGTTTGACAAAAAGGCTAATGTCCGTGTTGTAACTGTGCTGTTTTACCAGAGTTATACAGGGAGTCATATTTAGAAGATAGATAATAATCTTTATTGAGAGATAGTGATTATATAGCTCATGTGAATCAAGGATAACAGGAACATGATTAGTGATCACACAATTGGATGAAAGAAGGGGATAACTTGATCCTGGATATGAGTCAAGCGCCAAATTGAGGTATCCACTGTAAAGGATCATAATCTGTTCATGTTATTGGATTTGGTAATTAGAGTCAACTTCCTAGTCTGGCTTTGTGTGACTGGATAATTGGATTGCAGGTCACAAACCTGCTTGGTTAGAACCTTGCTGGCAAGTCAAGCCTGCGGTTTTGACCCCCCCCCCAACTAAAGGACAGCCTCTTCTGGAGGCAGGTTATCAGGGAAGTTGTCAGGAGCCCTGGCGCTGTATTGGACTAGTTGTTGTTCTGTGGTAAGCAGGGAGGTTTCTTGTGGCTTCTTTCTTGCTTTGCAGGGTTGTAGGCAATCATGGTTTAGGGTCTTGTCCTGCTTACGTTTTCAAAGTCCTTGCACAAGGTAAGTGCTATTATTGTTTACCTTCAGAATGATTGCTGGTCCTACTTTCTCAGGTTATAACTTGCTCTTTTCAACGTTCATGACCCATACTTTATCCCCAACTTCATGTCTTTTTGCGGATGGGGACAAAAGTCTTTTGCAGACGTTCATTTTCCTTTGTTGCTTGCCTGCTGTTAGCCTCTACTATCTGAGGGTCTGAGTGCGGAGGAACTTTACTTGTAATTTCCAGTTTAGGTCTTATCAATGCTTGAATGATATTTGGCTGTGTGCTGTATACCAGTTCAAACAAGCTTTTCCCGGTGGATCTGTTCACTTGGGTTCAACACACAAGTAATGCAGCTGGTAGCTGCTTCTACCAGTCTTCAGGTCTCCTGGTGGTGAGTTTGGCTAAGGCTTGCACAAGGCTACCATTATGCCGCTCTACACGTCCATTGGCCTGTGGGTGATATGGCATTGTTACGGTGTGCTTGACCCCATTCTTGGTGAGGTATATGTTGGTGTCTTTGAGGTAAACTATTTGCCTCCATTGGTTATCAGGAGTTCTGGCTTTCCAAACTTGCTGATTATTTCTTTGCCAATAAATTGTCAAACATAATTGCCAGTGTGTGCCTTCACAGCTTGGGCTACTGGCCATCTTGTTGCAAAGTGAATGATAGTGATGATGTATTTTTTGTTATTGTATTTTCCTGGCATGTGGCCAACAATGTCAAGAGCCCATACTATGAAAGGGAGTTGTGTGCAGATGGACAGTACTGACTTTGGTGGGATTTTTCTTTTGGAAAACTTTTTTGCATACCTCACATTGATCTACGACTTCTTGGACATTGCAGTATAAGGTTGGCCACCAGGCTTTATGCTTTAGGAACTCATATAGATTTTGGCTCTTGGTACGTCCAAGATCTCTGTGGTAGCAAAGGATAGTGTTGAATTGCTGATGTGTGGGGATGAATGGAATGGTCATGCTGTCTGACATCTTTCTGTGTAGGGTCCCATATATGTCAGCAAAGAGGTGTTCATTCTTGATGACTGTTACTTTGGTGATGTTGGTTGTGCTTATGGGGAACTCTTTGTCTTTTTTACGTAGCACTAAGAGAGGTCAGTCTGGGTTGAACCCATTCTCTCCTCTTGAAGCACAGACATACAGCCAGGACAGGGCATCTGCCATGGCGAGCTTGGCCCCAGGCTTATACTGAATGAGCATGTTAAATCTCTCCAGTATCTCCATCCACTGCGCTTGGCGGCAAGACAGATTTACTTATGTCTTGAAATAGATGAGTGACTTGTGATTGGTTAGTGCTGAGAATTCTTTCTGTTGTTATAGATAACAGCGCCTTTTGACTGGGCAGTGTACAATGGCCAGCAGTTCTTTTTTGTGGATAGAGTATCAACACTTGCCATCTGTCAGTTTGCGCAATTTGTAGGCTACATGCAGGAAGTCACTGTCACTATTCTTAATTTTTAGTACTCCCCCAATGGATGCATCTGAGGCATTGGTTTCCATTTGGTATTCCCTGTTGCGTTTGGGGTATTGCAGGATGGGAGCTGTTAAGAGCTTTTCTTTGAGGTGTCCAAAGCAGAGGTCACGTTGGGGGGTCCACATGAACTTAGACTTGGTGCCTGTTATGGCGGATAGGGGACAGTCAAAATGCCACAGTTGGGTATGAAGCGTTGTACATAGGCCATCATTCCCAAGAAGGTGCAGAGTTCTGACTTATCCTTGGGTGGTGACATCTTGAAGATGCCCTGTATCTTCTGACTGTTGGGTTGGATGCCGTCTTTTGAGACTATGTGTCCCAAGAAGGGTAGTTGCTCCTGGAAGAACTGGCATTTGGAGGGCTTGGTCAACAGTTTGTGTTGTGCCAAGGTTGCAAAGACTTCCTCCAGGTCTTTGTGGTGTTTTTCCACTGAGGGGCTGTAGATAATAACATTGTCCAGGTATACTAGGGCATGTTTGCCTATGTGGGGCGCAAACACTTTGTTCATGAAGGTTACAAAGGTGGAAGGGGCATTGGTCATGCCAAAGTTGAGTACCACACATTTGTAGGAACTGTATTTAGTGTGAAAGGCCGTTTTTGGGATGTCTTCCTCTTTGATGCAAATCTGGTTGTAGCCTGCAGTCAGATTGATCTTGGAGAAGACTTTGGCTCCTCCCAAGGCATCAAAGAGTTTGTCAATTAGTGGTAGTGGATAACAATTCTTGATGGTAGCTTTGTTTAAGGCGCAGTAGTCTGTGACCAGACGCAAGGTACTGTCCTTCTTGGCCACAAAGAATATGGCAGCACCAAAAGAAGACTGTGAGGGGCAGATAAGTCCTTTCTCCAACGCCTCCTTGAGGTAGGCGCATAGGACATCATCTTTGTTTGGGGTCAGCTTGTAGATAGGGCGCACTTTGGGGTCAGCCCCTTTGAGTTGGATGGAGTGTTATGTGTTTCTCAGAGGGCAGTCCGGGTAGCGCTTCCTTGAAGATTTCTGGATAGCGGGCCACAATTTTGCAGCCCTGTGGAATGGAGGTATCCTGGTGATCCTTGAAGTGTATGACCTTGTACTGGCAGGAGTCCCAGTCAATTGCCTCCAGGTTTTCCTTTTTGTCCAGGGTCTCTGTGATGTGCACAAAGACATGGTTGCATAGGAGTTGGTCCACTGAGTCAGGGTAGATCTGGTGATTGATACCTTCATGCTTGATGGTCAACACTGAGGTTGCCCAGTCTATGTGAGGATTGTTCTTTTGTAACCAGTCTATTCCCAGTACAATGTCAAACTTGGGAAAGGCAATGACGGGACCTTGGATAGTGGAGTGGAGGTTCTCAGGCATAACAGAGAAGGAAGCAGTTTCCTTTGTCACAGCAATGTGGTGTTCATCACCAGGACCACGTTTTTAATCCGCAAAGGATTAGTGGCCAGATTGAACTTATCCACAAAGCTACTGTTGACTAAGGTTCAATCTGCGCCCAAGTCCAGGAGTGCTGAGCCTGTGTAATTGCAAAAGCAGAAATGATAGGACATCAATTTATTGGAATGTCTGATAATGGTGTACAGTACTGGGTCCTCCAAGGGCAAATGAGTCATTGGGCATTGGTCTACGTCCTTAGGTCAGTATTTATTGTTGGGAAAGTCAGGAGTTGCGTGGGGAGAGCTTGGTTTAATTAGTGCTCTCCCCAGGCTTTTCCCTCATCTTGGTTGTCTTATGTGGCAGTGACACGGAAATGGGTACGGTTTGACTGGCTATTGTTTCCATTTCCATGCCCATTTGAACCCATGGGTTTGTGGTTGGTGTTGTTCTCATTGCCTCCAGGTGGTGGTCAAGCAGAGCACCCACTTGGATGGGAGTCCTTGGGCCTTTCTTGCTTCTCAGTCTGTGCCTTATGAAGGGTGTTTGATGTTTGTTCTGCTTTTTCTGCTTCATAGTACAGGCTTTGCAGGTTGGTCACTTGATCCAGGTTCACATGTCTCATTATGTGAACTTAAGGGCGTCATAGTACATGAGGTGTGTAGCTGGTGTGTCAAAGGCCATGTTGGATGGTGCACAAAGTCGGAGTTCCTTATAGGCGCGGATGAGTTCTTTAATGGTGCCTGTCTGGGTTAGGTTATTTACTTGGCGTATGATCATAAGCGCTGTATCTTTAAGCACAAACCTTTCCAGGAAATCTTGCTTAAAGATATCCCAGTTTTTGTCAGTGTGCTCTTTGTGCCATTTTTTGCAACAAGTGCCAGCGTCATGGGTCAGGCAAATGGAAATCTCTGCAATCCAAAATGCTGTGGAAATCCATCTGAGCCAGCTTGCTCTGGGCATACTGGATCCATGCAGCAGTGTTGTTGTTGTTGGCCCCAGCAAAGGTTTCCAAGGCGGCGCTTTGTAGCCTTTGTGCTACATAGGCGGGCATGATGGTTTCATTGGTTGGTTGTGGCATCATTGTGGGAGCCTGAAAGAAACCTTGTGCAGACATGGCGTTGAAGGCAGGTTGCAAGATTAACGTGTTTTGGTATAGGAAAAAACCATTGGGTATCTTAGTACCAGGAGAGTACGGCATCCAGTCAGGCAGGAGGCCAGAAATGATTCTGTTGAGGATTTGTTGGCCGCGGCGTGTGCGGGCAACAGGCGGAATTTAGAAAAGTAAGGTAGAATGGAG